>CAUYQG010210594.1:0-16484 GCA_963574415.1 Tarsius wallacei | reverse complement strand
TCAGTGGCTCAGCCTGTAACCCCGCGCCTTGGGAGGCTGAGGTAAGTGGATTGACAGAGACCGCGGGTTCGAGACCCGCCTGGGCAACTTGGTGAGACCTCATCTCTACAATAAATCAAAAAATTAGCTGGATGTGGTAGCACGTGCCTGTAGTTCCGGCTACTTGGAAGGATCGCCGGAGCCCAGCAGGTCGAGGCTGCAGTGGCCGGGAGCGGCCACTGCACTCCAGTCTGGGTGACAGAGTGAGACTCCACCTCAGAAAAAAAAAAAAAAGAAAGAAAAAACTATATACCTAGAATTCTTTACGTGGTGAAAATATCTTCAAAAATGAAGGCAGAATAATGAAATTTTGAGACCTACAGACTGGGCTCGGTGGCTCAGCCTGTAATCCCAGCACTTTGGGAGGCCGAGGCAAGTGGACTGCCTGAGCCCGCAGATTCAAGACCCACCCGGGCATCTTGGCGAGACCTCGTCTCTACAATTCATCAAATATTAGCCAGGCATGGTAGTATGCGCCTATAGTTCCAGCTACTTGGAAGGCTGAGGTGGAAGGATCGCCGGAGCCAAGCAGGTCGAGGCTGCGGTGGCCGGGAGCGTGCCACTGCGCTCCAGTCTGGGTGACAGAGTGAGACTCCAACTCAAAAAAAAAAAAAAAGACATACAACAGCTGAAAGAATTCATTATCAGCAGACCCACACTATAAAAAATGTTACAGGATGTCCTTCAGGCAGAAGGCAAATTATATCAGATGATAATCTGAATCTCTACAAATTGATAGAGAACATTGGAAGTATTTATGTGAAAAATTTTTTTTTTAGAGTCAGAGTCTCACTCTGGCACCCAGGCTGGAGTACAGTGGTATGCTCACGGAAACTGCAGCCTTGACCCACTGGGCGCAGGTGATCCTTCTGCTTAAGCCTTCCAAGTTACTGGACCCACACGCGCATGCTACCACGCACAGCTTTTTTAAAAAAATTTATTGTAGAGATGAGCTTTTGCCAAATTGCCCAGACTGGTCCCAAACCCCTGGGCTCAGGCAATTCTCTTGCCTTGGCTTCCCAAAGTGTTGGGATTACAGGCGTGAGCCACTGTGTCCGGCAGAAATATGTTTTTATTATTAAAAATTTTAGAGATGATAATTAAGCAAACAACAATAACAATGTATTATGGGGTTTATAACATGTAAAAGTTAAATTTATACCAAAAAATGCATAGACCAGGAAGGAAGAAGTGGAATTATACTCTTGTAGTGTTTTTTTAACGTGAAATGTGATTTCACTTGGACATAGAATATGATAAAGATGTATGCTTTGGGTCGTCGTCTCCCAGGCTGCAGCAATCATGGTGAACTTGCTTCAGATTGCGTGTGACCACTGGGTTCATATACTTGTCCCTATGGGATTTGTCACTGGATGTTACTTAGACAGAAAGAATGATGAAAAACTGACAGCCTTCCAGAATAAGAGTATGTTGTTTAAGAGAGAATTGAGACCCAATGAAGAAGTTACCTCGAAGTAAAGACTGGCTGAATGACCAGATGTTCACATTTTAAAAGTTATGAGAGAAATAAAAACCTGTTTATTATTTTTTTAAAAAAGATGTATACTTTGAACTTTAAAGCAACCACTAAATATACAGAGTTATAGCAAATGGCTCAACAAAGGAAATAAAATGAGATCATTGAAAGTGCTAGGCTAATGCAAAGGCAGAAAAAGAGGAAAGGGGAACAAAGAACAGATGAAATAAATAGGAAACAAACAGCAAAACAGATTCAACTCCAACAATATTGGTAAACACATTAAATATAAGTAGTCTAAGCAGCCAATTAAAAGGCAGAGATTGGCAGTTGGATAAAAAAGCAAAAGCCAAAATGCCTAGAAAAAAGTGCATCTTCAGAAAAAAAATCAAATACCTGGGCATCTTCCTAACCAGAGACATGAACGACCTCTACAATGAAAACTACAAAACACTGCTCAAAGAAATCAGAGATGACACAAGCAAATGGAAAAATACTCCATGCTCATGGATTGGAAAGAATCAACATTGTTAAGATGTCCATCCTACCCAAGGCAATCTACAGATTTAATGCAATACCCATTAAATACTGCAGCATTCTTCCCAGACCTGGAAACAACAATACAGGAACTCATATGGAAACATAAACGACCACGAATACCCAAAACAATCCTCAGCAAAACAAACAAAGTAGAAGGTATCACACTCCCATACTTTAAACTCTATTTTAAAGCTACAATAATCAAAACAGCCTGGTATTGGTACAAGAACAGGCATATAGACCAATGAAACAGGATAGAAATTCCAGAAGCGAAACCTCAATTCTTCAACCAACTCATCTTCAACAAAGCCTCCACCATCAACAACTAGGGAGAGGAGAACCTATCCAGTAAGTGGTGCTGGGAAAGCTGGCTGACCATGTGCAGAAGATTAAAACAAGATCCCTACCTATCACCATACACAAAAATCAACTCTAAATGGATCAAAGACCTAAACGTAAAACCTCAAACTACAAGAACCTTAGAAAATGCAGGAGACACCCTTATGGAAATTGGAACTGGCAACCAATTCCTGATCAATACCCCAAGTGCCCATGCCATAAGAGATAAGATAGACAAGTGGGACCTCATCAAACTGACAAGCTTCTGCAAAGCCAAAGAAACCATCAAGAGAGCAGGGAGACAGCCCACAGACTAGGAAAAAATATTTGCCAACTGTATGTCTGGCAAAGGCCTAACATATAGGATCTACAAGGAACTCAAACGTGCCAAAAAGAAAAAAACAAACAGCCCCATTACAAAGTGGGTAAAAGATATGAATAGACACTTCTCAAAAGAAGGCATAAGAGCAGCCAACAGATACATGAAAAAGTGCCCAGCCTCACTAGTCATCAAAGAAATGCAAATTAAAAACTACACTGAGATACCACCTAACTCCAGTCAGGATGACTATCATCAGTAACTCAAAAAAACAACAGATGCTGGAGAGGATGCAGTGAAAAGGGAACACTTCTACACTGTTGGTGGCTGTAAACTAGTACAGCCTCTGTGAAAAACAGTGTGATGATTCCTAAAAGATCTGAAAATCGACCTTCCATACTACCCCACAACCTCCCTACTGGGAATATACCCAGAATAACTCAAATCACTCTATAAAAAAGATATCTGCATATGTATGTTTATCACAGCATTGTTCACAGCAAGAACATGGAACCAAACGTGCTGCCCATCAAAAGAGGACTGGATTTTTTAAAAATGTGGTACATATACACTATGGAATATTACACAGCCATAAAGAAGAACAAAATCATGAACTGCACAGCAACCTGGATGAACTTAGAGTCTATAATACTGAGTGATCTTTCACAGAAACAAAGAACCGAGTATCACATGTTCTCACTCATAAGCAGATCTTGAACAGTTATCACGATACTATAAGAAAAGGATTGGCAGTAGCAGGAAACTGCCGGGAGGGTCATGGGGAAGAGAGATTGGCAGTAGTGGGAATCTGCCTGGGAAGGAGTGGCACACCTCATCAACAAGGGTACCTACGTAATGAATATTTGTATACCTGACCTTGAATTGTAGTTCACATCTTTAAAATAAAGAAAAAAGTGCATCTTAAATATAACACAAAAAGGTTGAAAGTGAAAGGATTTTATACACACACACATACATACACAGCCATACACACCATGCTAAAACTAGTAAAACAGTAGCTGGAATGGTTATATCGATATCACAAATGGATATCAAAACAAAGAATATTACCAGAGGTAAAGATCATTCCGTAATGACAATTGGATTAATTAACAAAGAAGATATAACAATCCTACACATTTATACATGTACACATAGTTGACAGAACTTCAGAATATGGAAAACAAAAATTAGAGCTGCAAGGAAAATAAATGAGTGGAGTCAAGGTTGACTTTGGTTTTTAATAAGGGTTTTTGTGACAGTTGGGTAGCCATCTGAAATAAATCTGGATCCATATCTTACACTGCATACCAGGATCAAGGTACAAATGGTCAGTATAAGCATGACCAAAAGTGGTGAAGAAAAAAATGGTGAGATTCTTTACAGTATTAAGATGGAGGAGGCCTTTGTTTTTTTTTGGAGTTGGAATTGGAGTCTCACTCTGTCACCCAGACTGGAGTGCAGTGGCACGCTTCCGGCTACCGCAACCTCGACCTGCTGGTCTCCAGCGATCCTTCCACCTTAGCCTTCCAAGTAGCTGGAACTACAGGTACGCGCTACCATGCCCGGCTAATTTTTTGATTTATTGTAGAGATGAGGTCTCGCCAAGTTACCCAGGTGGGCCTCGAACCCGCGGGTTCAGGCAATCCACTCACCTCGGCCTCCCAAAGCGCGGGATTACAGGCTGAGCCACCGAGCCCAGCCAGAGGAGGCCTTTCTAATTATAACTTGAAATCCAAATTCCATTAAAATGATTTTAATTTGTCTTCGTAAGCATGAAAAACATCTGCATGACATAAATAATGACAAAATGCAAATACTTGCAGCTTACAAGTAAGTAGTGTACTACTCTGATAGGAATTGAGGAAGTTCAAAACTCAATGGAAATTAGGCGAAGGACACGGATAATTCATAGAAAAAGAAATACCCTAACCCCTCAATCTGTGGAAGGACACTACCCTTTATTCTTAATTAGAGGAAAACAAAACTATACCAAGATGCCATTTCTCACCTTTCAGATTGGCAAAAATGCATCTTTTACAGCCACTTTGCTAGTGAGATTTGAGGGAAGCAAGGATTTGGGAGAAATCTCTTAATAATTACAGATGCGTTTCCCCTTTAATCCAACAGTTTCCATTTGAAGACTGTCCTACCTGCACCTGCAAAATTATACATGTACAGAAGGACTCATTGTGGCACTGATTGCTGGAAATTACCTGACCGTCCAGCAGTAGGAGACTGGTTTACTATCTGTAATGCCAGCCCACTGAGATCCTGGGGAGCTGAACAAAAGCTATGGGTTGATGTGGAGAAATTGCCTGGATATGTTGTTGAGAGAAAAGAACCGAGGTGGAGATAGTTTAGGATGCTGCCTTCATATGAGAAAAAGGAAGAAATGAGAACATGTACATATCTTTGTATTTGCATAAAGAGACACTGGAAGGATCAGTAAGCTAGTAAAAATGGTCCTCTGTGGACATGGGGGACAGGATGCATGCTGACAAGGTGGCAGCCAGACTTTATATGTTGCTTTGTTTCTTTTGAATATGTAAACCTCCCCCGCCCCCCAAAGTATTGGTAAGCTAGAAACAAAAATAAGCATCTGAAGTATATTCTAGTATTAGTTGGGATAACACGAGCTGCTGAACCAGATCCCTATCAAAGGCCAACTGCATAAGGCCTTACTCAGTCTGCACTGGTGAGAACTACTCACCTAGCCTCACCTGCTCCCCAGGTGGGCTGGGAAATGTAGTCCCCAACTGGGCAGCCGCTTTCCATCCCCAGTTCTACACCAGGCAGGGAAGGGAGAGTGCATGCTTTTGGTGGTCTTCTAGCCCTCTCCACCACTAGTCCTGGGGCAGCCATGTTTCTACGGTCAGTTTTTCAGAGCAGCTCGCACTGGCAGCATGGGAGTGTTTGCCCAGACTTACCATTTTGGTATTGTCGGTATTCTTAGTATTTGCTAATAATATGGGTCAAAATGGAAATTCATGGTTTGATTTACATTTTTACATGTCATCTTAGCATGTTTTGGTAACGGGAATCATCACAAATAGCTCTGTGGCCCTTTGTCATCTGAAGATAAATTTGCCTTATTGTGCATTTTTTTTTTGTTTAAATACAAATGAAAGGGAAATGATTTTGAGAGCGATTTCAGTCTAGTCTTAGTGTGGCCTTGACCGGAAGACTGGAAGACAGTGTCTTGCAGCCTGCGATCTGTCCTGGTGACTAGGCCTGTGGAGTTCAGTGATGAGAAGGAGGTGGCTCCTCTTCTTTGTTCTCAGCACAAGGAGCCCAGGGCTTAGAGATTCTCAAACAGATGAAAATGTTTGTTTTTCTAAAGCTACTTTTTGTACCATCTATTCTAATGTTTTACTGGCAAGCCTGCCAACTACTGCATTTAAAATTAAATCTTGCTCAAAGACATCTATCTCATCAACCAACATTATAATGAAAGTAAAATGTTAATCATTTTATTTTTTGATGGCACCTGGTTAATATTTGATAAATATTTGTTAAGTGAATGGGAATTCAAGTGAAGAAATAAGACTTTACCTCTGCTCTCACCTCTACTATAAAATATTATTCTGAATATTCTTGACATTATAGGAATATAAGAAAAAGTTAAAAGATAAACCTATGAAAAGGAGGAGCAAAAATTGTCATTGCTTGCTTGCAGATAATGACTTTATGCTTGAAAAACTCCAATAAAAAACTAAAAAATTATCAGAATTCATGGAGCTCAGTAAGATTTTCAAATAGAAAATAAATATATGGCAATTGACAGTTATTAACCAGCTAGAAGGATGGAACAGAATAAATTCAATTTCATAGTAGCAGCAAACAATATATAATATCTAAGAATAAACATAAATATGTAGAACCTTTATCAAGAAATACTTAAACTTTACTGAGAGACATAAAATAATACTGTTTAAATGAAAAGATACAGCTGGGCTCGGTGGCTCAGCCTGTAATCCCACGCTTTGGGAGGCTGAGGTAAGTGGATTGCCTGAGCCCGCGGGTTCGAGACCCACCTGGGCAACTTGGCGAGACCTCATCTCTATAATAAATCAAAAAATTAGCCGGGCGGGGTAGCGTGCGCCTGTAGTTTCAGCTACTTGGAAGGCTGAGGCGGAAGGATCGCCGGAGCCCAGCAGTTCAAGGCTGCGGTGGCTGGGAGCGTGCCACTGCACTCCAGTCTGGGCGACAGAGTGAAACTCCAAGTCAAAAAAAAAAAAAGAAAAGATAAATTTTATTTTTAGATGAGAGCACATCATATTAAAAAGATATCATTTCCCAAATAGTTTAATGTTCTGCCTAGACTGAGTCTGCCTCAGCATCCCTTCTGGGGGAGTCAGGGCAAGGGCACGAGGGAATCTGGTAACTCTGGGCTCCCCCAGATGTGAGTGGGTCAGGGACTGGAGCTCAGCAGAAGGCTAGTCAGGGGCTGAAGAGGCCTTCCTATATCTTTGGCTACTATGTTACCATGGCCCCCCTTCCGCAACCAGCTCTCTGCTGAGGAAGAAGGCTGGGAGTGCTCAGCATTCTTTTCTAAACATACATGTATTTGTTCTGCCTTTAGTATTTCTGGTCTTCTATAGTCCACACTTCCTATTTTACCCCTGCAGAGAATAAACCTTCCATCTTTTGGACTGTTGGGACAGCGGCCCCACTCCTGAGTCTAGATGGGTTTTTCAAAATTGTCCCCCTGATTCTGGTCCCAGCCTGTGCCCTCTGCCACAGGCACCTGGCACTGTCAGTTCACGTGCCTCATCTTACCACAAGCTGGTGTAGGACTTTCCTGGATGTGTCAACTTAATTCCTAGATGTCTCTCTGTTTTTCAGCTTCCATTATTGGTGTCTCTCCTCTCATTTTTGCCCCTATGATTTTATGTCCTTTTAAAAATTTACTATCATTTTAGTGGGGTTTTGGGAGGGAACAGTTATAGCTACCATCTTTAACCTGATACAATTAAGTTAATGTGTGTCAAGGTGGCATCTTAGACATAGAGAAAAGAAGTGCTTGGGTAACTATTTAGGGATACAGAAACTTAGAACCCTACCTCCTACCATTACCAAAATAAATTCCAGATAGATTAAATATAAAGTGTAAAGCCCTAAAAGGAAAAGAAAATAATATTTCTGTAGTCCCAAGGACAGAGGAGAACATCCACCCTCAAAGTAGAGGAAGAAGGAATAAAAAAGAAGGTGAATAGAAAAAGAATGCATTGAAAATTAACATGTTCCTGTAATTTAAAAAACTGTAAACAAAAGAGACAAATGTTAGAAATATTTTTAAAATATATGAAGTTTCAAAAGTATACTATTGAGTTCTTATAAGTCCTTAATAAAAAGATAGTATGTGATATTTTGTCATTAACCACAACAATTAGAATTGTATATTATTCTGATTTTTAAAAAATGCACAGAAGAATCAATGAAATCGAAATGTTATGTGTATTTATTTTATTTTATTTTTACAAAAATGGTATTATTAATACATGTTAAAGTAATTGGATAGTTGTTTGGGAGGAAAATAGTTTTATCGCCTTTTATCATATGCTGAAATAATTCCAGGTGATGTAAACAGTTAAGTGTAAAATCATTTAAAAAATGGAGTTATCAGCAAACTTGGAAATCAAGAAAGGTGCAAGGAGAACCATCAGTCCAGTTCCACCATCCAGTCCAGAGTTAATCTTATGTTATCTTTCTGGACTTTTTTGTTTTTGCATCTATAGCATTTGCCTTTTTGTGTATGTGAAGTTATTTTTATAAAAATCTTTTGTACCCTCTTGTATTATTTTTCACTTAGCAGTATATGAGGAATTAGTTGTTTTTGTAGTAAAAATTTCTCAGGTAAAATTAACTTTCTTTATGTATCATAGCATTTGCAAACCAATGTTCTTCCAAAATTCAATTGTTTTTTCTGATTATGAAAGCAATTCATGTTTATTATTTTGAAAATCAGGTGGCTGAGCACAGTGGCTCATACCTGTAATCCTAGCACTTTGGGAGGCCGATTGCTTGAGGCCATAAGTTTGAGACTAGCCTGGCAACATAGCAAGTCCCTGTGTTTATTTCAATGTATACATTGAAATTTATAAATTAGAAAAAGAAAAAAACAGGCAACACAAAACAGCATGAAGTAGAAAATGCAGATAGTTGCAGGCTCACCATCCTCAGTTAATGGTTGTTAACATTTTGGCTGTAATTTTACACTTTTGTATGTGCATGCATCTATACATCTTGCTCTTTTATAGAAGATGTGGTAAGCTGTAACTTACCATTCTATTCTGGATCTTTGTCCAGCTCTTCACATGGAGGTGGCATTGTTTGAATGACTGCGCAGCACCTGCTGATCCTGTTGGATGCTGATCTCTCTTGGCATGGGTCTGGCACATGCTGCCTGAGTGAAGGGTGCTCTTGGAGGCAGCTGATGTGGACAAGGGTGCCGACTCCATGTGTGCCCTGAGTGCACCCCATGCCCTCTGCACAGCACCTTTGTCTGCCATCAGCTCAAGGCCTGCAGTGTGTATGGCTTGCTCCTGTGTGATCTTTTCCTGATACCGTGTTTTAACGCATGCTGAGAAGGGTGTTCAGGTAATGGTGCTAGACTGCTTGGTACAGAAGCAAAGAGAGAGGAGTGAAAGGCAGATTGGCGAGGAAACAGGCACTCATTAAGAAGACATTCATGAACTTCAGTGTTGCTCTTGAGGATGGACCAAGAATTGGTGGGCGTTGGTAACTGGACAAAACTCCTCCCTGCGGCATATCATGACTTCAGGGTAATTTTAGAATGATAATTTTTACTTTACTGATTTTGCCAGTAAAGACCCTACGTGACGTGCACCCAGGATCCTTATGCTAAATGGCTTCATCATTTATTTAATCTGCTTCCTATTGATGGTCAGTTGGCCTGTTCCCAGTGCTTCTTGCTATTATTAGCAATTTTCTGATGTCTAACATTTGTCACTTTTTAAAAAGTGTTCAGTTGTTTAGGGCAATTTGAGATTTGGTGGGTCAAATAGTATGACTATTTAAAAATTTGAAACTGTTGCCAAGGTGACCCCTGACTAGGTTATAAGGTTTTATCAGCTTACCGAGAGTATTTCTGTGGCCATTTCCTCCACTGCTACCTTTATTAGATGGTATTATTATGAATGTCTGTTAATTGATGGGTGAAAATGTAGGTTTATGTGATGTTCACCTTTCATATATGAGGAATTTATCCCGGTTTATCCCAAAACCGGAATTTATTTATAAAAATTTGTTTATTCTTGCATGTTTAAACTTTAGTCACCTTCAAAGTACTCTCCATTTGATGCAATACACCTATCGAGGCACTTTTTCCACTGCTCAAAATGGTTTTTGAACTCATCCATTTTGATGCATTTTAGTGCTTCTGCCATTTTTTTTGTTTGTTTCAACCTCTTCCACACAGGCAAAGCATTTTCCTTTGAGGACTTTTTTCATCTAGGGAAACAAACTGTCATCCAAAAAAATGTGGACAAAGGCTGACCATGTTCTAAACACAAGTTAATTTTTTTCTAAAATCACATTAATTAGTTCATTATTTTCCAACAATTATGGCAAGTTTTTGGTGCACTTAGTAGTTTGAATTGCCAGCTTTCTATTGGTGTCACCGTGTCCTCCAGTTTATTTGAGATACTGTGTCTGTGTAAATGGTCTGAACTATGTGGCCTCGTCTTGGACATCAGGAAAGATGGGCTGTGTCTGGTCCCACGTGGACAATACATCCTGTACACAAGCCTCAGTTTTTCATCTGTAACACATGGCTTGTATACAGCCCTTTAGGCTAAGCAGTGAATGGCAAACGGTGGCAGTTGATACTGAAAAGCTGGAATGCTTAAAAACTCTGAGCCACGAATGTGAGGGATGTATTCTAGCACCAGAGCAGTCAGTGGGGCCGCCTCCCTCCCCTCCCTCCTGCTTTGGCTCTCTCCAGGCCTTCCTGCCTTCTCCTCTTCTGCTGTCAGGATGGCATGACCCTGCCTCCACACCTGTGAGCTGGCACTGCAAGTGAGAACAGCCTTCCAGCTAGATTCTGGTTTTTGGTTTTTATCTACTACCAAGTTTGATTTGCTGCTGCATTTAACTTACTTGATTTATTGGGGCCAAAAATTCCTACTCTTTTATTCATTTGTTTATGAAATGGGTTTAAGTCTTGACATAAGAACTTCCCAGTCCTTAATGATCAAAGGATTTATTTGACCACTCCAGGATGGCTTCCTTTGTCCCCCAATTCTCATCCCTCTTAGATTTATGCAGAGACCAGGGAGAAGGAGAGCCTGGCACCCTCAGCACCCTTGACAGCCTGTTCCAAATGTCAGTGGTGGGGAAAACTGCGTAAAACTCTGAAGTACAGGTGGTGGCACATTAATGGTTACAGGCAGTCACTGTCCGATGAGGTACTGATTGGATTTCAAAATGGATTTCTCTATACCTTGGGCACTTGCTTGATCCCCAACCTTGGCAAGATCACATTACTCTCCCACTTCATTAGCAGTCCCTTCATTTAGCTTGCGGTCTGGTTAGTGGGGATAGAAATGTCCTAGTCTTGCTCTGAAGTGGACCCAGTGGTAGCCCAGCCTGAGCAGAATGTGGGTGGCATGGGCTTTTCCCCTTTGGAGCCTTTATTTGTGCCCTATTGGTGGATAAGAAGTTGACCATGTTCTAAAACACATGTTTAGAGAGGGTGCATGTTGCATGTTCTGCTTATAGATTTGCTTATTCTTTAATTTTCTTCTTTCAGTTATTTACTCTTATTTATAGATACCTGTTTAAATTTTTAAGGTACAATAAATATGGCATCTGTTTGCCAGGAGAAAGAAAAACAAAGACTTGCTCTCAGCTCTGGAATTTGTAAAAACAGTATGTCATATTTCTGACTTATTTTGATTATTGTTTTGATATTACTTAGTCATAGATTCAGTTTTTAAATTAACTTAGTTTCCTTTTTTTTTTTTTTTGAGTTGGAATCTCACTCTTGTCACCCAGGCTGGATTGCAGTGGCACGCTCATGGCCACCACAGCCTTGACCTGCTGGACTTAGGCGATCCTTCCACCTCAACCTTCCAAGTAGCTGGAACTACAGACGCACACCACCATGCCCGGCTAGTTTTGTGATTTATTGTAGAGATATGGTCGCACCAAGTTGCCTAGGCAGGTCTCGAACCCCTGGGCTCAGGCAGTCCTCTTGCCTCAGCCTCCAAAGTGCTGGGATTGCGCTCGGCCTAAATTAGCTCATTTTCATTTTCATATTCTTTACATTTGTTCTCTCAAATTAGATATCAGAAAATTATAGGGTGATAGAGCTGCTAATTTAAAATCACCAATTTTGAAGACTGTATTTTTTTTTTTTAAGTTGGAGTTTCACTCTGTTGCCCAGGCTGGAGTGCAGTGGCACACTCACAGCCACCCCAGCGTCGACCTACTGGGCTCTGGCAATCCTTCTGCCTCAGCCTTTTAATTTCAATAGATCTTTTTTGGAAATGTGTACTTTAAATGAATGTACTTTTTGAGAAAACCATTCCTGAGTTTGAGAGATACAGATAATCACTTCATTAGCAGTCCCTTCGTTTAGCCTATCAATTTAGTAAGTAAGTGTGGTTGTTTGCTGTGTATGTAGCACTGTGGTAGATATCATGAGTAATAAAAGTCATAATCTAGCACCTGCTGACCACCTCACACTTGAGACCAATAAGGCTACACTTTCTGGGAAAAGTCCCAGGTATCAGTATTTTTAAACTTCCCAGGAGCTTCCAGTACACAGCCAAGAGACCATCAGCCAAAGTGACTTCAGTGCAGTTACTTGACTGGGGACACACACTGTGAAACAGAAAAAGGTGTGGAAGTCTAAGTGCCGTGGAAGCCCAAAGAAAATGATAGTGGTGCTGATAATTTTTCTGTACTAGTGATCATGGGCAGTAATACTTTGATCAAGGATTCACTGAGCACAAACTTTGAGCCTGGCTTTGAGTTAAGTGCCTCGGAGACAAAGATGAAAGACATGGTCCTTACTGAAGGAGTTCATCATATTTAAGGAGAAAGCCAGACCCTCTGTGAATTAAGTGGCAATGGGTAGATTTTTTGCCACCCCAGAGTCAACCTGCTGGGCTCTGGCAATCCTTCCACCTCAGCCTTTCAAGTAACCAGAACTACAGGCATGCGCTACCGTGCCTGGCTAATTTTTGATTTATTGTAAAGACGTGGTCTTGCCAAGTTACCTGGACTGGTCTCGAACCTGCAGGCTCAGGCAATCCACTTGCCTCAGCCTCCCAAAGTGCTGGGATTACAGTGAGCCACTGAGCCCACCCAGTGGATAGATTAACAGAAGAAAAGTTTATTATGCATGTGGCGATTTCTATAGAGAGAGGAGCTCCCCAGAGGGATAATAGTTTTTATACCAGATTTGTGTGTGTATGTGTTTCATAGGATGGAAGCTTCTGGTGGGGCTTCTTTGCATAGTCTTTTTTTAGTGTCCTGGTGCCATGGTCAGCCCTCCATCTGAAGGGAGACTTCTCCCAGGGGAGACTTGTGGCAGCCAGTTCTCATAGAACTCTGCTCATAATCAAATAACAGAAGTTCAGGTCATACTTCGTTCTTCATCTGCTGTAACTCAGGTGTTTTCAAAAAGTAATCTTTATACGATTTCTGGTAGGTGTCAGTCCCTATGTTTCCTCCATTTGAGACTTCCCAAGAAAAGTTTCACAAACAAGGAGCTGAGTTGATTGCTGTGGAGAAGATTTGGGTTAGAAATTGAGAGGGGGAAGATCTGCAAACAGAAACAAGAGAGTAGATTAGAATGAGGAAACAAAAAAGGTTAGTGCTTGGAGCAGACCATAAAACCAGTTTCTGAGTCCAGAGGGCAGTCAAGATACTTTAACACTGGGTTCAAAACATTTTTAGATGGTGGAGAGAGGATGGCAGTGGCAGTTGGGCACAGTTTCCTTGTTTGTAGTTGAATGTTTTTGGTGATGGCCTCCTATTTGCCATCTCTTGTGCTGAGGAGTCCTTTGACGCTTATATTAAATCGACCAGCTTCAGCCTACAGGACTTTTTCAGATCTGTAAGGGTAAATGGAGGTGAGGTGGGCTGGGGCTGGTACTGCAGAAATAATGCAAGATTACAACCAAGCAAGAAGTAGAAGGAAGTAAAGTTATTATTCACCTTTCACAGATACTCAGAGACAAGTGTGGCATCAAAGGGCCAAGAACTGGGTATATTTAAGGACCTTTGGGGTAAGGGGGGTTTGGGTCAAAAGGAATGTCCAGGGCTGCAGTTTTTGATGTTGATTATAGCCGCATGAGTCTTAGATCTTGATGGTGCCATGCATTAGCATCTCATGACCTCAGATGGTACGTTACATGGGAGGAGAAAAGAGGAGGGGCTTTTCCTGCAAGAGACCTGTCAGACTTTTCCAGTTCACAAGTTCCTTAGCTAAAAGGTGGTCTTATTGTCATTTCTATGGCTTCGGCCAGCTAAGGGGTGATCTTTGGACTTCGGAACCTGAAAGTTTCTTAGAGATTATTATGCTAAACCATGAATTGAAAGGCTGGGCTGGAGTTTTCCTTTGATTTGCTGAGGGGTTGGGCAGACTGCCAACTTGGCCTGCAGTAAAATGAAGATGTCCTAAAACCTACCTATTGGAAATTTATCTATTTATGTCTAACCTGTGCTAGATTCAAAGAGTGTCAGTCTAAGCAAAATGGCTGTGCTGAGGCAAAATGTGAACTAAGTTTATTCTAATTTTCTTGGGGTCCCTCCTTTCAAGATACTTGGCTATGAGACAATGTAGAGTCCCACTAAGAATCTGGGCAGTCAGGTCTTAATTTTCACTGATGCCAATTAGGGAGGGTGGGAGACTATTGGAAAAGCATTAATTTGGAGGGTTGTAACCAGATACTGAAGGAAACTAGAAGAATTGAGAGTTTGGTAAGGACTGACAAAGTATGCAAGGTTGGGGGATCTAGTTTAATTTTCAGATAGATGATAAACCCTTCAAGGTAATGAGCAGGACTAGAATCTGATAACCCACAAGGGTGTGTTGTTGTTTTCTATTGAAATACAAGAGTTATCTCTATAATTGTCTCCTTCTTTGATGAAAGATAATCAAAGTGGTAAGATTTCTTTACAAAATATGTCTGGTCTCATTAGATTTGGCGTGACTATTAAGTGCAGCAAAAATGGTAGTTGACCACTTAGGCCTTTTAAAGTTTGCTTTGTCGGAATTTTTTTTTTATAAGGAATCTCCCATTAGACTTTTAAAATCCTCTCAAGGCTGGGAAGCTAAGCCAAGAACTGCAGTACCTATAGATTCAAGTGAATTGCTTCTCGAAGTTCCCAAATATCTTATTGCTATTGGACCTGCCAGGAAGTAACCTTAGTCATCTGTAAGGATGGGGACCCTGTAAGCCAGTCACCAGACCTGTTTTTCTTTTTCTCTTTCTTCTCTTTTCTTTTCTTTTTTTGAATTGGGTCTCAGTCTGTCATCCAGGCTGGGGTACAGTGGCATGATCATGATGATCATGGCTCATGGCAGCCTCAGCCTCCTGGGCTCAGGGCCATCCTTCTACCTCAGCATCCCGAGTAGCCAGGACTATAGCCATGCACCATCACACCTGGCTAATTTTTTGACTTTTTCGTAGAGATGAGGTTTAGCTGTGTTCCTCAGGCTGGTCTCAAACTCCTGGACTCAAGCAATCCACCTGCCTCGGCCTCCTGAAGTGCTGGGATTACAGGTATGAGCCACCATACCTGGTCCAGACCCCCTTTTCTAAAAGGGCTTTGTAAGCATTGACTCCATATGTCAGTCTTCACTTCTTAAAGCTGTCTGGTTATATATATCCCAGTCTATGTGTCATTCTCAAATGTAACATTCCTGTGAAAGTCTTAGTTATATAATCATTGCTTCTAATTATGTTCTGTTACAAGGAAGATAGACTCTTATTGAATTTATGCAAAATTACATTGTCATAAAAATGTAAATACTTAATAATAGTTTCTGAATTATGGATCAGGTAGGGAGAAGAAAACAAATGTGTCATTTCTATTTACAAAAGCATAATCTAAATTGTTATGAGTTATATATACCTTGAGAGGAAAGAGAAAGGGGTTCCTTGTGTCTAGAAAATAGATTATTAAAGCATTAGAAGTATTCTAAACAAAAACCATAAAAATTATAATCATTTTTCATCAGTTCATTCAGTTCCATTTAATTAACTATTGTTCTGCTTGATCTTGGGTTAACAGTTTCATGAACCCATCAGCTTCCCCAGTATAGTTCTAGAAATCCTTATTCAGTCCAGTGGTGTGGTCTCAAAGCTATTTAAACAAAAATGCCACCAGAAACCTGTACCCCAGAGTTCCTGGCACAGGCCTTTCCACGTGTCTCAGAGATAGTCACCTTTTGTTGAAGATGAAGCACTCTGGCCTGTAACTGATTGCAATCACATTCAGAAAAGAATCAGAGTAAAACAAAGACTATCCATGGATGACAAAAGATTTAGAATGGTCATGATTAGTGATATGATGAGAGTTCATTATAAAAGTAACAACATTGACAAGGAAATTTGGTTATTTTGTGACATACAACATTTTAAATCTTAACTGGAATTATGACTGAAACATTGTATTAGAATTTACCGTACGGGGAGACACCTCTTATCACCAAGGGTGTCTGAACGAAGCATATTTGTATACCTGATCCTTAACTGTACCCCACAATATGATAATAAAAAATACTGA
>CAUYQG010210589.1:0-20005 GCA_963574415.1 Tarsius wallacei | reverse complement strand
ATTTTTGGCTGACATTTTTTTTTCTTTGAGCATTTTGAATATAGTAATCTGCTGCTTTGTCCTACATTGTTTCTGATGAGAAATAAGTTATTGATTGATTGCTGCTACTCTTTATTGAACTAATAAATTTTCTCTTGCATCTTCAAAATTTATTTTCTTTTACTTTTCTTTTTAAAAGTTTGAGTATGATTTGTCTAGTCTTTGTGCTTATCCTACTTGAAGATATTTGAGCTTTGATGATATGCAGATTATTGTTTAGGGTCGCATCTTAAAAACTTTTGAACATTATATCTTCAGTTTTGTTTTCTGGCCCTCTCACTACATGTATGTATCAGTCTGGGCTCTCCAGAGAAACAGAGGGTGCTGACAAGTTAAAATCTTAGGATGGCTTGGTAGGCTGGAAACTCACAGGCAAAAGCTAGTATTGCAGTTTTAAAACATAATTTATTTTTCTAAAGAAATCTGATTTTTCTCCTAAGGACTATTAACCTATTGAAAGGTGCCCACTCACATTGTTATGGGTAATCTCCTTTATTAAATTTCAAGAAACTGTAGATGTCAAACATATTTACAAGGTATGTTGACAGCAACATCTAAATTAATGTTTGAATTAAAAATATACTACTGTAACTTAACCAAATTGACTCACATAACTAACAATCACGATGTATATCGTGTGTTTAATGATGCCCTACATTTTTGAGATTCCATTCATTTTTTTACATTTTTTTCTCTCTGTTTTTCAGATAGTATAATTTCTATTGATCTATTTTCAACTTCACTAAAATTCTTTCTTCTGCCAGTTCAAACTTACTTTGGGGCCTTTCTAACAATTTTTTATTGCAGTTATTGCTTTTTTAAAATTAAAGTATTTCCATTTGGTTCTTTCAAATAATTTATATATTTTTATGAATGCTTTCATTTTGATGTGACTTTGTCATCATATTTTCTATTACTTCTGTAATGACAGTTTTCATTACTTCTTTGAACATGTTTTTAGGGGCCACTTCACCCTTTTTTTTTTCTTAATCTGATTTCTGGTTGTTCTGACAGGCAGTTTCTATTTCCTGTTTTGTTTTGCTTTGTTTTCTAGTATATGTCCAGTACTTTTCAATATTTACATAGCTTATAATTTTCTTTGAAACTGGGCATTCTAGATAATATATAGTAACAAATCTGGATACTGCTCCCTCCTCCCCTGGGCTTGTTATTGTTACTTGCTTTTACATTTACTTAGTAACTGGCTGAATTGTTGTAATAAAGCCCATTTCCTCCCTGTAATGTGAAGTCTATGATGTTGTTATTCAGGTTGCAAAGCCATGTTCTCCACGGGATGACAGTGGGGTGGCAGGCCTCTTTTTCACAAACTCTTTCATTAACTACCACCAGTTAAGTTATACTAATCACTGGCAGATCACCCTGTTTTTTTCAGCAATTTCCTTGGGGATAAACTGCCCCACATATTGATTCAATCAAATTTGGGCTTCTTTAAAGGATAGCTTACAAAGTCAACATTTGAGATTTGTTATAATGACAAGAGTGCTCCTCCCAACTGCCTCTTTCCTAATTCTCTAGAAAATGTCTGCCTATTGTTTAGCCTATATTTCAAATCTGTATACTAATCTTCTCCTAATTAACTTTCACCAAAGCCTCTACTCTTTTTGTTTTTGAGAATACCTTAACTGGTGTGGGCTGCTACAACAAATTACCATTGACTGGGTGGCAGAAATAACATAAATTTATTTTATCACAATTTGGGAGACTAAAAGTTCAAGATCAAGTGCCAGCATGATAAGGCCTCTCTTTCTGGCTTGTAGATGACTGTCTTCTTGCTGTGTCTTTACATGGCCAGTGGGGGGGGGGGGGGTCAGAGAGAGAGAGAGAGAGATTCTCTTATGTCTCTGCTTATAAGAAGAAGAATCCCATCATAAGTACTCCACATTTAAGACCTTGTCTTATCCTAAGTATCTCTCAAAGGCTCAATGTCCAAATGCCATCAAATTGGAGGTTAAGGTTTCAATTGATACAATTAGGAGAGATTAAATTCAGTCCATAATGACACCTTTAGGATTGAACTTTCCCAAACTCTGCTGCAAATTGCATACATTTCCTTGGGAAGAAATTCAGAGCCGTCTGTGTTATAACCTGCTTCCTTCCCCAAGCAAATTCTCTGAGCCATGGCTCTGAAGCTGAGAATAGGGACAATGTAACAATTATCTCTGAGTGACCCCCCCCAGTTTAGAGCTGGGTGCTCAGTGGAGGAGAGGAAATAGCATTAGATCTTTTGCTTGCCTTTCCCCATATGAAACTGCCATCCCATAAGACAGAAAAATGGTAATCAGCGACCCAGTATTCTTGACAGGGTTTCACCCAAGGTAAAATGTTAGACCCACAAGTGTGGGCTACGAAGAAGGAGGTCCCTATTTCTCAGTTTCACTCACTCAGAATTTACTCTTAGCAATGAGTAGCTTGGGGCAGGATGGGAAATGTTGACATTCTGTCCACCTTTCCTGAGAAGATAGCCTTATGACTAGAAGCTGGAGGCAGAAAAATTTCTGTTTTTGGCTGAGTCAGTTTGAAATGGAGTTTCTGGCTTACTGAGCTCTGAGAGAGAAGGGAGAAAATGATTCTTAGTTCTAAAACTATAGAGTCTCACTATTCTTACAGAACTTGAATAGATTTTCTTGAATAAATGTTTCTTCATTTGCTGTATGTCCTTAGAATCATTTCCAAAGACACATACATCCATGTACATATGTAACTATAAATATAATATAACTGAAATATATAATTTCCAGCAATGTTTCACTGAAGAGGAGGTCTATGGAGTTTCTCACTCTTTAACACCAGAAATAGAAAAGTCACAGCAGTAAGATATTTAACTGCTTAGAAAAAATTGATGTTATTTTCTAGAGAAATCAAATTAATCAGAAAAAACAATTCATCATTTGAATATTTGCATTTCACAGTAAATTTATGGGTATTCTGTGATTTATTGGTTACAGAACATATATATAAGCTTTCACCCTTTTTACAATGAATTATAATTCATAGTTGAAATCTCCACCCATGTACACAGCACTCCTTAGTAGGGTTTTATTGTCTTATTCTTAAGTATGAACAAAGGAGTATCATCAGACATATAAAAAAATGTTCAGAAGGAAAAGAAACAACAACAACAAAAACGAATTAGTCCAGAAGAAACAGACAAAATTTTTTTTAAAAAGTAAAAACTTTAGAGAGAGTTGTAATTAGTTTCTAAAGAGCGATACAAGAAAATAGTAAATTCACAAAAAGGAAACAGAGAGCTGTGAAAAAGGAACAGAGTAGAAGAACATGGGATTTAAAATTTAAAAATATAATTGCAAACAAAATTTTCAAGATAAAGTCTTAAAGACAAATTTAAATAAATTTCAAAAAGAATACTAAAATCAAAAGATTAAAACGTAAGGAAAATATTTAAAAGAATGTATCTTGCAGTTCTAATATATAACTAATAGGCATTCTACAAAAAGGAAAATAAAGAATCTATGAGTAGAGCATATCTAGTCAATTAATAGAAGAGAAATTCCAAAAGTAAAAGTTCACAAGTGTTCAGATCAAAGTACCCAGAACAACAAATGAAAATTGAGACACTGTCTTGTGTATATAATTGTAAAATTTCATTGCCAGAAGGAAAATGAAAAATTCTTTCAGCAGCTTGAGTGGAGTTGCCCAAATGAGGATTTAGTTGCATGTAAAAGAGTAAGTTGCAAGACTGACATCAAATTTTTCATCAATTATGATGGATGCTGGAAGCCACTAAATAAATGGTTTAAAATTTTGAGAAGAAAATATGTGTTTGTGAGAAACTTTATGCTCACCAAACTGTCAGATATGAAGGCAGAATAAATTACCTTTCAAACAGGAAGAGCTCAAAAGTTTTCATCTCATGTATTTTAAGATGTTACTTGATAATGCATTATAGGAAAAATAGAATAAAACAGGAAGATGAAGACATAGGTTCCAGAAAAGCAATAAGGGAAATTTCAGGATTAGAGGTATTCAGGAGACCTAAAGAATCATAGTCCAGCTGAGAGTCTGAAGACAGAGGATCCAGAATAGAAGATTACGAGATATAAAGAAAATGAATAGACTAGATTAAATGATTGTTAGCTTAGAAAAATTGGAGGTTATAGTAAAATCAATTATGGCTTATGAAAAAGGAGAATCCACTTGAAATGGACTCTAAGAACATTCTCCATATGTAGCCAGGTGATTGCGACATTGAATGTTAAGCATATATTTCACTTTGCAGTGATCAATATTTACACACTAATAATAATGTAGATTATTTTTTATTAATTTTTCCAGTTTATACTTTTGAAAAACCATAGAAGACTTAATTATCATTATAGAAGAGAAAAAAAAACTATTATTGACTTGAGATGGTAAAGATAAAAATGTAACAGAGAGACTGGAAGGTAGAAGGGAAGAGGACAAAGCAGAAGGCAGCGTAGAAGCACCAGCATCTTTGTCTTCAAAAACAAAAAGCCAATAGAAATGAAGTCGATTTGTTAATGTTGCTTAAAGTTGAAGGCTATATGACTATTTTGGAGAAAGGCAGATAGAAAGGGTGAGTGATAACATAAATGAGCTAAGTTTCTAATGCTTAAAAACAAGACAACACCACCAATACCACCAACAACAATAATAATAACAGTTAAGACTGTACCAACTACTGTTTTAGGGATTTGGGATGTGTCAAGTCATTTAATACTTATAGCAATCCTCTAAGAAAGATGCTATTTTTATTTCTTTTTTAAAGGCGATGAAATGAAGTCACTTAGTGAGAGTATGGCAAAGCCATATTCAAACTCAGACAAGCCAGCCCCAGAGTCTTTATTCTTAAATTAAATGCAAATTTCCTCTGACAACAATTTTAGACAATGTCTGAGATAGAGAAATAAAATAAAGGAACTAATACTTTTTATAAAATTATAATTTTTAGTTACTTGATCCTACTCATGGATTACTTTGATAAACTAAAGTAAGTTTGTGCAAACAAGGTAATTTATTGCTTCATAAAAATAACATTAACCTTGATATTTAATGCTAAATATATCACACAGAAATTAAACCAATTACATAAATGACATGTAAAACTCCCAAGTGAAGCAATGGTCAAATGAGAAGGAGAATAGGTAGAGACATTCTACTAGATGGATAATTACAGAGGTCGATAGTTGATGGAGAAAGGCACATATGCTTGGGAAATTCACTTAGATAATCTTGGTGAGTATTTTGTTGCTCCTCATTTTAGATGTCCCTTGCCTTTGTTTTCTGCTTGAAACATTCCAAATCCTCCATCAAGACTAAGCTCAAGCATCCCTATTCCTCTCAACATCATCCTGCCTTATAAATAATGACTATGGTGGAGTAAAGTGTTGCAAAGAGGTTAAGCTCCAAAGAACAGTCGATAAAGCTACAATTGTCAGTAGTCAAACTCCACATTCCCATATAAGATATACTGTAATAGAAACCACTATTACCCTGTCTTTCAGTAGATCCTATATAGATGTTTTTGTCTGAAAATTTGGAAAAGATTGCTGTTTCTTTAGGTGAGTTACACGAAAAATAGCTGGCTTGGATTTTAAGGTCATGTTTTATGAATAGCATCTGTTTTTAAATTTTCTAATCTCATTAAAAATGACTTTAGGAATAGATATCTCATGTTCCATTTACAGACTATATTCATTAAATGGAGTGACAGGTACCCTTTAAGTTACTATTTTTCTCTTCTTTTTTATTTGCTGAATCTATATAATTTAATTCATATAAAATGGATGGAGAAAGATGCAAACTCTCTATCATCCTTCCTTTGGGCCTTTCACTGAAAATTGTACACACCTATCATTCCATATTGAAATGACACACAATATAATTTAGGTAGATAGGCATGATGGAGAGTGATGGATTAAAGAATGATAGTGGAGATGAAAGAGACATAGATGCAAGGATGAAGAGATGAAAATATCTTGTTATGTGTTAATAAAATGTTAGATAGTTGCTTAGATACAGATAATGAGCTTCAGGGGTAGAGATGGGCAGATAAATTGTTGGGATGATGAGTGGAGAGCTTGACAGACTGCCTGTTTGAGTGAGAGAAGATAATGCAGAGATAATGATGAGAGAGAACCTGGTGGATTGATGGTGGAAAGGAGTTAGAAGTAGACTAAGAGAAAAATACATGGCAGATATCCATGCATTCATATAACAAATATTTATTGGGCAACTATTAATTGCCAGTTACTCACTGTACTAGGCATTGGGGACAAAACTGTGAGCAAAAAGAGACTTATGTCATCTGACTCTATTGAGCTCAGAGTTAGACATATTATCCTGTGGGTGTTAGGTGTTTGGTGCTACAAAGACATTTGTTTTCTATATAAGAAGTCATAAAGGGATGAGGATAAAAGTTTAGAAAGTTTTGTTAGTAAAACCCTAACATAAAGAGATGGCTAAATAAAGAGGACACAATATGATACTAGATGAATAACTAGAGAGGTGAAGAGTTGATGGAGATAGACATATGCAGAGCAGGAGAGCTAGGTCAATAAATATATGCAATGAGAAAAAGATGGTAGTTGAAAAAGAAGGAGAAGAATGATGGTAAAAGTAAGTACTTCATATTAAATAAATGAATGTAAAAATGAGGAAAGGCAGAGTTAATAGATTCGTGCTGAAATATTAATATACAAAGATAAAAAGCCGGGCTCGGTGGCTCAGCCTGTAATCCCGCGCCTTTGGGAGGCTGAGGTGAGTGGCTTGCCTGAGCCCGCGGGTTTGAGACCCGCCTGGGCAAGCGAGACCTCATCTCTACAATAAATCAAAAAATTAGCCGGGCGTGGTAGCGCGCGCCTGTAGTTCCAGCTACTTGGAAGGCTGAGGCGGAAGGATCGCCGGAGCCCAGCGGGTTGAGGCTGCGGTGGCCGGGAGTGGCCACTGCACTCCAGTCTGGGCAAGAGAGTGAGACTCCAACTCAAAAAAAAAAAAAAAAAAAAAAAAAAGACTTCAGGCCTGTTCTACAAGGACTCTGGAAGCTAGGACTTCCACACCTCATAATAAGACTCATGGTTTTTAGTTCGTTGCTCTCTTAAGTTCCTAAAGCTGTAGGAAAAGTACTTTTGTTTTTGCCATGCATACCTTGGAACCCCAACCAAGCACTCATGAATACATGTAGACCACTGTCAAGGGGTTTCTTTCCCCTAACCCTGGAACCAACCTGACCTCAACTATCTCCCCTGTCAGCAGGAGGAAGTTAGAGTAATCATCGGCCATTTTCCCTCTCATTAGCCCACACCTCAGGATTGAGTTGTGCTCCAGCCTAGCTGCCTATATAAAATTAATACAGGGCCATGGGGTAAAAGTGGTAGATGAGCTCTGAGCCCTGCAAAGTTGTGGCTATTGTTGAGAATTAAAAGTCTGTTGTTTTAAATTTGCTTTTACTTCCCTAGAGAGCAATTGCTTATCTTCTTATCCTGATCCCTGGGGAGGGCGAATGCATCGCAAGAGACTGATAAGCATATTTTTCCTTAAACAATGAGAGATCTTGCTGGGATCTTAATGGCACCCTAAAATTTGATTGACCAAGGGCACTGGTAGCTCTAATCTCTAGGGATCCCACCTCCTTTAAGTCTCCATGATGGCTTACTGCCCAGGGGGCAGTAGCTGATAGTCAGGGACTTGCTTATAGATAATGTCTTTACTCTGAAACCCAGGAATGTTGTTTGAGATTTTTTTTCAGATTGTGTACTCTGAGGACCCAAGGTGCTCCACTGGCCCTGTAACCCTCTCCCAGAAATTGGCTTTGTAGCATGGAGCCAGTTTTGGCATCCCCCCTCCATGTCTTCATCTCCAATCAACCAGCAGTGCCCATTCCCTAGCCTCCTGCCGACCAAATTATTCCTTAAAAAATTCTAGTTCAAGCGGGAGGATCGCTTGAGCCCAGGAGTTCAAGACCAGCCTGCGCAACATAGTGAGACCTCGTCTCTACAAAAAAATAGTTACCTGGGTGTGGTGGCAGTTACTCAGGAGGCTGAGGCAGAAGGATTACCTGAGCCCAGGAGGTTGAGGCTGTGATGAGCTGTGATCTTGCCACTGCACCACAGCCTGGGAGACAGAGTGAGACTCCGATTAAAAAATAAAAATAAAAAAAAAACCCCAAAAACCCTAGCCTTAGATTCTTGGGGAGGCAGATTGGAGAAATATCTCACATCCTCCTTGCTCAGTTGCTTTGCAGTATTAAACTCTTCCTCTCCTGTAACAGCTGTGTCGTCTCAGTTTTTCTGGGCAGTGGGCATAAGAACCTGGTTAGGCTGTAACACATGTTATATAATCCACCCACAGTAATAGCAGCAGCATGTGCTGGGAGTCCACCATTGTGAGGAACTGCCCCCAATCCTCACTCTCCCAATAACGAGCTTTGCCTGTCCCGTAAGGCCATGTCTCCTTAAAAGTTCCTTTTGCAAGCAGACATCAGCACCAGAGAAGCCAGAGTGAAACTGAAGATACCAGAAGTTCTACCTTGATTTCCTGGCGTCCTTGAACCCAACATCATTTTGTTGTTGCTGACAGAATTAAGGTCAGTTTATTTCTGCTGTTCATGGAGTTTACATTTGGTCTTAATATTTCTAAATGGCCCTGCTATAGGCCAGGCACAGTGGTTCATGCCTGTAATCCCAGAACTTTGGGAAGCCAAGGCGGGAGGATGGCTTGAGGCCAGGAGTTTGAGACCAGCCTGGGCAACATAGTGAGACTCCGTCTCTACAAAAAAATTTTAAAAGAAAATTATTATTTGGAAAAAAAATTAGTTGGGTGTGTGCCTGTAGTCCTGGCTACTCCTAGGAGGCTGAGGAGAGGATCGCTTGAGCCCAGAAGTCCAAGGTTGTAGTGAGCTATGATCATACCACTACCCTTCAGCCTGGGCAACAGAATGAGATCCTGTCTCTAAAAAAACTTCTTTATTGTTTCTGCCACAAAGTGAGATACAAAGGAGAATTACAACACTGTTGAGTCCCCCTGTTTGCCAAAATTTCAACTTGAATGAAAGATATATTGATTTTGGCACAGTCCCACTTACACCTCCAAAAAAGATCTAATGCTATCAGATTTACTGACATAAATATTTTCTGATACAAATATATATATATATTTCTTTCAATGCTGTCCCCTCTGGAGTAGTCAAGTAGTTTCCCATAATTATTTTATTTTATTTTTGTTTTAAAAATGTAGGGTACAATTCAGAAAGGTATACAACTGGTCATTGTATAGGTAAAGTTGGGGTCGCCCTTTTCCTATAATAATTTAATTCCTCGATGGAGCTAAACTCACAATTACAGTTCATGCCTATTTCCTGAAGTTTGTTGTAAGCTGTTTCTTTAGTCCCTAGCAGACTCAGGCCAGGAGTGGCCACCCTCATTTCTAAATTTTTTTCCTTAATTTTAGCTCTGGCTCTTTCAACCCTAAGTGAAAAATTGTCTCAGAATTGTTTTCTTTCTATAACTGGGAAAGAGAAAAGTATATTCTGGCTGTAGCTATTGGACATGAAACAGTTGCTGCAAAAATTAGTTATGAAGTAGCCAAAGATTGGCAGAAGATTCAGAATCCTTGCATAGAAGAATGGAGAAAATGTGAAATTTGAGCTGTGGAAATTGATGCTTGTGCAAAGAGTTCTTAACTGTTTAAGACACCATCCAGGCGGGTTGCAGTGGCTCATGCCCGTAATCCAAGCACTTTGACGGCCAAGGTGGGAGGATTGCTTGAGCCTAGGAGTTTGAGACCAGCCTGGGCAACATAGCGAGACATCATCTCTACAAAAATAAAAAAAAATAGCTGGGCCTGGTGGCATGTGTCTGAAGTCCCAGCTACTCAGAAAGCTGAGGCGGAAGGATGGCTTGAGCTCAGGAGGTTGAGACGGCAGCGAACCATGATTGTGCCACTGCACTCCAGCCTGGGTGACAGAGTGAGACCCTGATGCAGAAAAGCAAAAGCGCCCCCAAACAAAACAACACTACCCAGCTATGTAATTCAGTTCAAGCACCCTAAACTGTGGGAAGTAGAGAAATCTGAAGTTTTCTGAATGCAGAGCTGTGCATTTTCCTGGGGAAATCAAAAGAAGAGCACTGAGTATCCGAGAGATGGTTTTGAGAAGCAATAGGGGAAGATGCTGGCTGAAGCACCCGGCCTCTGGCGGGCACAGATGGTCGGTTCTCGAGCTGGGAAAGCACAGTGCAGAGGGGAAGGAGAGTCAGGAAGCCAGCCTTAGCCACTCTGAGCTCCAGCCCAAGTCCGACTGGTGTGCGGCCCCAACACATGCTTTGGGGCTATTTTCTTTGTGAAAGTAGTCTGGAGACATATATTCGTGTGTGCAAGGAGTAAAAGTTGCCAGGAGGCAGGACACAAGGAATAAAGAGACGAAAACAACGTTCAAAGGTTACTGCCTGAACGGCAATAGGGCAAAACTGACGAGCGTTTGAATTTTTCCATGTAAGACGTGAATTCCTTATTTTTTCACAAATGGCTTATTCTTTGAGGGGTGATACCTCTCAGCTCTCGTATTTGTCCCCCTTTTACTGAGAACCACTTGTAACAACTGCAAGCAGGTTTGTCTTGAGTAAGCATGAGAAGTTTGAAGCAGAATTATCAGCTTGCTTTATAAAAGTTGCATGGGGGAGAGATTTTTACTGTAAAAAATAATTTTTACTCTAAGACTATTACCATCTGTTTTACTATAAAGTTTTCAGTATAAAAATGGTCATAATCTGTTTTAGCAATTAATCAATACTTTTACAAATCATCCAAAGGAAACCACAAGTTAGAAGCAACTGTTATCACAAACTTTTACTGCTGTTGGCAATAGTGACAAATTGGGCTAATCACTTACTTCACAGAAATAAAAAATACTTCTCTATAGTTCCCGAGATTTTCCTTTGCAAAACCTGACTAAAAATCTCCTGGAACGTTCCAGTCTTACCTTGTGGCCTGCTCTTGATTTCTTCCCCGAAGAAGCTGCAGCTGTGTGTTCAGAGAGTCTGTAGACTATTTTATTGCTAAAATTTTGGCAGAGAACCAAATGGCCTCGGAAGGGAGAGCTGGGCGGGCGAGCTTTTAGCAGGCTTCTAATCTCATGCAAAGAGACAATCCCACCAGCACGTAAGAGTCTCACTTTCTGCCTTCTCCCTTGGCTCCATCCTCATGTTTTCATCGAGCAGTTATTGTTCTTCCTCTGCCCCCCTACTTTCCGTGTTGGCTTTCTTCGGAGCTGAACTCATAAACTTCTACTTTGGCACTGTTCATGTTGAAACTCTTTGGTTATTTCTATTTCTACTGTGGGCCATTACTTCTCATTTTACAACCTGTACTAAGAGATCAGCTTATTCCTTCAAATTCTTTTATGATAGAAATTTGCACCCCGTTACACACCAGTAACATGCAGCTCGCCTGCAAATAAACTCTCAGGTATCTGTACATCTCAGTGTGACTGATGTGCCTTCCTGCCCCGCCATTGTTTTTGTCCTTCCATTCATCTCAAAACTTCACAGAAGACATTGCTTTTATTACAAAAACCAAACCTGCACTGTAGCTCTCATCTCTTTTTACCTCATGAGAAATGTTTCTCTTGCTCTCTCTTCTCTTTTGGCATCTGTAATGTCACCATAGCAGAAAACACAGGAGCAAAGGGATGCTTTTTAAAAATTGGGCTGTTTCTGGATCCTAAGATCATGCATTGGAGGGAAGACAGCTCTTGTACTTGTGAAGGGACTCTTGTGACCCTAGCAAGCCCCCAGAGCTGTCTCTACTCTCAAGATTAGAAGAGTGCGCTTGCAGCAGAAAAAACGTTCTGTGAAAGGAAGTAACAGGAATTTCTTAGTTTCCCCCTTGGCATAGTGAAGGATAGAACATTAGGGTCCTGGAATCTAGGGGAAAAAGCAAACGAGATAGCAACATTTGGCTGGCTGATGACCAGGCTTGGGAAGGTGTCCCCTTTGGAAAACACAGTTGAGGAACTGAGAAATTGCTTCCTTTTCTGGGCAGGGATGTCCTGTCGTCTTCCCAAACCGGAGGATCATCTGCTCCAAGCCCAGTGTGGTGGCAGTGAGGAATGAAGAAAGAATGCTGTGTCCACCCTTCGGACAAAGCAGCTCAGAGAGGCAGGCGGGCAGGGCGCCAAGATGACGAGCTCCGATCAGGAACTGAGCTGCGCGCAGCGAGTGAGAGGGAGAAGTGGCCAAGAGTAACCTGGGGAGCGTGGGCATGCTCTGCCCTGGGGATTCTTGCAAACACTGAGGGGATTACAAGAAATGAATCGTGCTTGCTAGGATATACACTGAATTCCTTACCAGAAAACGTCCCTGTCTCTGGTTTTGCTTTAAAGTCTGTTTTGTCTATTATTAGCGGTGCTCTGCAAACTGTCTTTTGGTTAGTATTTGCACTGTTTGTTTCTGTTTTATTTTACCAATGTTCTAAATTTAATTTTTAAATGCTTTATTTCAATAACTAGCAGGTACATGTGATTTTTGGTTACGTGACTGCACTGCATAGCAGTAGAGAAGTCTGGGCTTGAAGTGTGCCCTCACCACCTCCTGGACACGTTGTTCCTGGCAGGAAGTTTGTCATCTCAGTCCCCTTCCTGCCTCCCCCTTCTGAGCCTTCAGTGTCCATCATGCCATTCTTGGTGCCTTTGAAGGTCCCACTCATCGGCGAGAACCGTGGTGCTTGGTTTTCCCTTTCTGCATCCCTTCACTTAGGATGGTGTTCTCCAGTCCCATCCAAGTTGCTGCAAAGACATTACTTCACTCTTTTTATGGCTGAATAGTATTCCAGGGTGTATATATATAAGGGGAGATCCCCCAAAGCTGGCATTTATTTATAAAAAATTGTGTACTTATTCTTACCTGTTTAAACTTCAGCCACCTTCAAAGTACTCTCCATTTGATGCAACACACCTACTGAGACAGTTTTTCTACTGCTCAAAACGGTTTCTGAACTTATCAATTTTGATGCCTTTTAGTGCTTCTGCTGTTTCTGTCACCTCTTCCACCTCGGCAAAATGTTTCCCTTTAAGGACGTTATTTCATCCGGGGAAGCCAAACAAGTCGCTTGGGGTGAGATCAGTGGGGCATGGAGGTTGTGCCGGTTTTAGTCAAAAACTGCTGAACACTCAGCATAGTGTGGGTGAGTGTGCTTCTAAATAACTCATGATGAGATGGGCAAACGTGTTGGAAAAACCTCCAAGTGAAAATTTGCTGAAGTTGAATGTAGCCTCTCACAACAATGCTAGCTGGTACACTGATGCCGATGGGTTTCTGGAACACTTATTAGTAAGGGAAGCCTGTGCTGTGGGAGACCCACCCTCTAAAAGATGAATTCTGGTTTCTTTTGGGTCCCCCCTCATATATATATAATTTATATAATTTTCATTACCTGCTGATCAGTTGATGGGCATTTAGGTTGGTTCCACATCTTTGCAATTGCGACATGTGCTGTGGTAAACAAACGTACCAGGGCAAGTATCTTTTTTATTTAATGACTTCTGTTCATTTGGGTAGACACCAGGTGGTGGGGTTGCTGGATCAAAAGGTGTGTTTACCTTTAGTTCTTCAAGAAATCTCCGTACTGATTTCCATACAGGTCGTACTAATTGAATATTTATGTTGTGTATCTCCTTCCATCCTTTTTCCTTCCGATGTTCTGTGGCCTTTATATGTCAGACGTGTCACTTACAAGCAGTATATAGTTGGGTTTGATTGTTTCACCAGTTTGACTATCATTTGTCTTTGAACAGAAACATTTAGTCTATTTATATTTATTGTACTTATTGATGTATTTTGATTTATTTCTACTGTGTTGCTTTATTTTTTCCTATTTTGCCCCGGCTTATGCTTCATTTTCTCTCTTTTCTTGTCATTTGGATGCATTCGTTAAAAAAAATTGACTTCTTCCCCCAGCAGTCATGAACCTCGGTAGACTAAAACTGCTCACACAGAATGAAAAAAACACCCTGCTAAAACGTCAGCTCTGGTTCCAGGAGGCTGCTGATTTCTTTTTCTCTTTTCTTTTCTTTTCGCCTCTGCTCTCACGTGCTACTTGGCAAAGCTGCTCGGCCCGCAGGCTCAGGCCTGCAGCCCCCCCGCCCGGGGCTCCGGGTGTCCGGGGCTCCGAGTGTCCGGGCCTCCCCGCAGCCACAGCGCCTGCCTGCCGGGCGGGTTACCTCCAGACGCCCGCGGCTCGCAGGGCCTGGTCACAGCGCCCAGCGTCCCAGTCTGCCCGCCGGCAGCTCCCGGGATCGCAGCCCCTCCTCGCCCACCCGGCGCCCCGGCGGCTCGTGGGCCGGCTGCGGGCTGGGTCACTCGGGCTTTCGCGTAGCTGCTTATCCGCAGTGTTTGCGGATGAAAGAGTGCGTTCTTGATTAAGCCAGGAGAGCAGGCCAGCTCTGAAACAGGCTGAGCCCGGGTTTTGTGACCTTTCGCGGTTCTTCTCCCTGCCCCCCACTCCTTCCCAAGTCCCAGATCAGCCTCACCAACTCTACTTTCAGGGTAGGTGCGTGGGGTACTGGCGACTAAAATTTTGCTGACACGTAGACACATACTGGATTCGGTGATGACACTATCTTACTCCCCAAAGAAGAAAGAACGAAAGGTTTGCTACCAACCGACCTTGAGCAAGAAATTTTAAAGGGTGTACTTCCCACAGAAGAAGGTGAACCCTGATGGTAGGTCTGAGATACAGATGGAATAAATATTGAGATAGATAAACACTGAGGCAATGCTAAACAAACATTAACTGTAAATAATGATAATATCTTAATTTTAAGGTTAAGAAAAACTAACTAGAACTAAATACTTTACAAAAATAGACTGTAAGTCTGGAGAGATGATGATAGAAATGGGAGATCCCAAGGACCTTGTATTACTCAGGAAGAGGACAAAAACATTCCTGAATTTTAGGTTCTGATGCATCAAGTATGCATATTAAAGTTTCTAGAAAAAAATTTTAGAATAATAGAAATTGGGCACATAGTGAATGTCCAAACTGTTGGAGAAGAAAAACAGAATGATTTTTTTTTTAAATGGCAGTCTATCCAATAGAAATCAAAAAAGAAGAGCGAACAAAGTATAGGAGAGGCAATACAAAGAGAAAACAAAATACACTCGATTTAACACAAATATATTTATAATTTCATTACATGGAGTGATACACCAATCAAAAAACCTCATATTCTTAGACTTTAAAAGATTTATCTGTATGCTGTTTTAAAAAGACACATACTGAAGATTTAAAAAAGATTACCAACAATGATATATATACTAAGTTCATTGGGAACAAATACATCTAAGCTATTAAATACCTATTAAAACAGTCTTAAGTACATAAAACAAAAATGAAGATAACTACAGGGAAAAATACACATCTATCATCCTAGAGAGAGCTTTAGTACATGTGAGGGGGGACCTAAAAAAAAACCAATTCTTTTTCTGGAGTGCGAGCCCCTTGTGGTACAGGTTTCCCATGCTAGGCAAGTGTTCTAGGAACTCCTTGGCATCAGTGTACCAGCTAGCGTTGTTGTGAGAGGCTGCGTTTGGCTTCAGTGAATTTTTTTTTTTTTTAGGTTCTTTCAACACATTTGCCCATTTTACGATGGGTGATTTACAAGCACACCTGAAAACACTGCACTGAGTGTTCAGCAGTGTTTGACCAAAAATGGCATAACCCCTGCCCCACTCTCCCTGTTCACCTGATCTCACCCGAGTGACTTTTTTGTTGTTGTTGTTTCCCCGGATAAGAAATGTCCTCAAAGGGAAACATTTTGCCAATATGGAAGAGGTAAAAAGTAGCAGAAGCACTAAAGGACATCAACATTGACGAGTTCAAAAACTGTTTTGAGCAGTGGAAAAAACATCTTGATAGATGTGTTGCTTAAGATGGAGAGTATTTTGAAGGCAATTGCAGTTTAAACACATCAGAATAAATATCCAATTTTTAATAAGCAAGCTCCAGGTCTTTTGGGGTCCCCCCTTATATGTCCCAGCAATAGCTGTCAAGCAGGAAAAAAAATTAATAAGACTGTAGAAATTTTGGTTGACACAACCAGTGAGCTGAGCCGAGTGGATAAATAGCACTTCATCTAACAGGTGAAGAATACGTGCCCTTTTCAGGCACACGTGGAACACTGACAACATTAAACATAGACTTGTCCATCAAGTAAGCTGCAGAACTGTTTTAATTGACGTCACCCAAAATGGCAGAGTGGGGAAGTCCAGGGTTCTGTCTCTCCATAAGAGCAACTAATAGGCTGATCAAGACTGTCAACTTTCAGAGAACCTTTGCAGTCTAGCCAAAAAGCTTATGGCAACCACGGAAAACTTAATGAAGAGAGAAGATGATGTGTTGCATTAAGAGAGCATTATGGCATTTTAAGCTGCCTACTCGCCATTCTCCATCTGCCATCTCTTGGATCAACAGCAGTTATGAAGGCCGTAGACCCCGACCTTGCATCATATACAAAATACACTAAAATGGATCAAAGACCTCAATGTAAGAGTTATAGTTCTTGGAAGAAAATTCAAGAGTAATAAGTCTTCATGACCTTGGATTTGGTAATAGATTTTTTTTAGATCTGACAACAAAAGCACAAGTAAAAGCAACAATAAAACAAGTAAGTTAGACTTTATTACAATTAAAACATTTGTGCTTCAAGGCCACTGTCAAGAAAATGAAAAGACAAACCTACAGAATGGGAGAAAATACATGCAAATCATATATTTGATAGAAAGTAGAATATGTAAAGAACTCTTAAAACCAGAAGGTAACCCAGTTTTAAAATGGGCAATAGACCAGAATAGATATTTCTCCAAAGAAGATATGTAAATGGCCAACAAGCGCATGAAAATATGTTTACTACTGTAATCCCAGTACTTTGGGAGGCTAAGACGAGTGGATTGCCTGAGCCCGTGGGTTCGAGACTAGCCTGGGAAACTTGGCAAGACCTCGTCTCTACAATAAATCAAAAATTAGCCAGGCGTGGTAGCACGTGACTAGTTCCAGCTACTTGGAAAGCTGAGGTGGAAGGATTGCGGGAACCCAGCAGGTCGACCCTGGGGTGGCCGTGAGTTGCCACTGCACTCTAGCCTGGGTGACAGAGTTAGACTCTGACTCAAAGTAAATAAACAAATATACAAATGTATAGCCATTTATTTTTAAAAAAAGGAAATATGTTTACTGGAAGTAGTCATTGGGAAATGCCAATCAAAATCACAGTGAAATACTACTTTGTGTACCCACTAGGATGGCTACAATTTAGAGGAGAAAAAGGAAAAATAACTATTGTTGAGAATGTGGAGAATATGGAACCCTCATATATTCTGGTGGGAATGTAAAAGAGTGAAATAGTTTGATGAGTCCTCAAAAAGTTATGCACAGAACTACCATATGGCACAGCAATTCCACCCCTAAGTATATATTCAAAGAGTTGAAAATGGTATTTAAATAAAAAAATTATGCCTAAATGTTTGTGGTACACCATTCACACTAGCCAAACAGTGGGACTCAAACAAAATGTCCACCAACTGATGAATTAATAAACAGAATGTGGTATATCTATATAATGGAATATTATTCAGGCATAAAAAGGAATTAAGTACTGATACTTTATACAACATAAACGTATATGAAAACATACTGCTAAGTGAAAGACGCCAGACACAAAATATCACATAATGTATGATTCCATTTACATGAGATATCCATGACAGGTCAATTTGTAGAGACAGAAAACAAACTGATGATTGCCAGGGGCTGGAAAGGAGAATAGGAAATAATTACTTTATGCATTCAGGATTTTTTCTGAGGGGGGGTAATGAAAGTTTTTGGAATTAGATCGAGGTAATGTTTGTACAATATTGTGAATGTACTAAATGTCAGTGAATTGTACACCTTAAATGATTCACTTTGTGTCATGTGAATTTTACCTCAGTTTTTAAAAAATAATATTCAGTGGCTGGCGTGGTAGCTCAGCCTGTCATCCCAGCACTTCAGTAGGCCGAGGAGAGTGGACTGCCTGGGCCCACGGGTTCGAGACCAGCCCGGGCAACTTGGCGAGACCTCATCTCTACAATAAATCAAAAATTAGCTGGGCGTGGTAGTGCATGCCTGTAGTTCTGGCTACTTGGAAGGTGGAAGGATCGCTGGAGCCCAGTAGGTCGACACTGCACTCCAGCCTAGGCGACAGAGTGAGACTCCCAACTAAAAAAAAAAATTAATATTCAAAATGGGCATTTAAAAAAACGTTCTCAAGGCAAAGCAACTAAGCTAGTCATTACAATAAAAACAGCATTATACAGCACCACTCGTTTGAAGAATCCAGGTCAGGAAAGAAGTCAAAGTCAAAGACCATGGTCTTTTAGGATCATGAGACCCAGCTGAATATTTCTCAAGCAGTCAGGTCACAACCAAGATGATGAAAATCGGTGTTACTCACATAAACCAGGCCGAGTCTGAAGAAAAAGCCCCTCTTTCCATGATGAGTTGTGCTTGCCTTCTTGTGAAGAAACTGCAGTGGGGAGAGACTGAGCGGAGACTGAAGCACATTTCCATCCTCCCTCCTGGCGGACACCGAGAAGCCAGAACAGACCCACCAGTGATGGCCACACCAAGTTTCAAACGACAAGTTTCAAGACTGGGGGGACTGGGACTGGAACCTGCACCGCACTGTGGGGAGGAAAGGGGGCGACAGGGATGCCAAGAAAGGACAGCGGCTGTGAGAGGAAGTGGTTGGCGGAAGAGGAGAGAAGAGAAGGAGAGGCGCTGAGGTGGCGGGAAGATGCTCCGGGCACCTGCCTTCCCCGCGTGGTCTGGAGGGTGAGTGTCAGGCCCCAGGCAGCTCTGCGGCGGAACAGACACTCTGCGTACACTTAAACTTGACCAGCTTAGTAGTCCTCGGAATTTTCTTAGAAGCAGGAACCTTGAATCAGATAAAATCGAGACACAAGGTTCATACGTGGCAACATACAGATACAGAACCCTGTAGTTGAAGGAGAGGTCATGATGACATCAACTTCCTCAGCTGTGGGAGGCCTCAAGCCCAGGGTTCTGCAGAAGCGGTTTGAAAACCGTCGACCTCCGTGAATGTCCTGCGTTGGTTCATATCCGAGAAAGTTCTACGAGAAATAGCATGTTCTAAGAGAGACAGCCTTCAATATTCCACTCCCAGAGAGTTATGACAGGTGCAAATCTCAAGACAGGAGAGAAGAGATGTGCAGCACTATACCCAAGAAGGGCTCCTCTGTGGAGTGTTGCCAGACGAACTGGTGAGACACGGGGCAGGAGAAGACACAGTTGAGGCTTCATGGTCTGGCTTTGGGCACAGCATCTGACCAGCCTGAGGTCTTTTTCTTCCAGATCTTCTGTTGTTGGGAAAGTTACTTGGGGCAACTTCATCTTCGCCCAGGGCCCACGCTCCTCTTTTCTGCTGTGGAGATTTGTCCATCCCACCCCCCTATGCAAAGGCATCCCCCACTCAGGCTCACATTCATTTTTCTTTGTGCACAAGGGATTTATTGTTTGACTGGTTTATCAGTGAGTTCCCCCCAGTGTAGGGGATGTCATATAGAGCCTGCAAATGTCCTTACTTCCAAGATCAATAGTCTTGAGCAATGTTGTTTATAGTCTCAGGGAGAGTGGTTTAGGCAGGAGCTATTTTTAAGCAGGTGCTGAGCTGCTTGACAGGCTGCATTCTTGTAGAGTCAGTCATCCCAAGAGTGCCTCTCAAGGCTCAAGATTTCCTCTACTTAAAAACAGGATAGATAGTGTGTTACTGTTCTGGTGCTCCCATAATAAACTACCATGGCTCAACTACCAGTGGCCCACAACAATACGCATTTGTAATCTTACAGTTCTGTAGGTCAGAAGTCCAAGTCCAGGCTCACCAGAGGAAGGTCTCTCTCTCTCTCTCTCTCTCTCTCTCCCT
>CAUYQG010210588.1:0-18434 GCA_963574415.1 Tarsius wallacei | reverse complement strand
ATGGCACCCTGTATATACTTACCTTATTAGTTACCATATCATATAGAAACTGTGTTAGTTTTTCATACTATTCTTTAATATTTTCTGTCCTCTCAATAAATCCTGCTTTCTCACTTTCCGGCCGTCTGTGTCCCTCATTCTTCCTGAGCATGAGACAAGAACCTTGACCCTGAAGAGCTGCAACCTGAAGAGCTGCAGGAAGATCACGAGCTAAAAAGCCATGTACCCTAGAGGCTGGCTTGCCAGCCGACGGAGCCAGCTAAACCAGGAGAGCTGCCGGGAGAAGGCAAGACTCTGAAACTGAGACACTCAGGGGGCTAGGCTTGCCAGCCCACCAAACCAGCAACACTCTCAGGGCTTGGCTTGTCAGCCCGTTAGAGTCAACACTCCGGGGGCTAGGTTTGCTAGCCCGCCGAATCGCAACACTCCCAGGGCTTGACTTGCCAGCCCTTTAGAGCTGACACTTCCGGGGCTAGGCTTGCCAGCCCCTCCAGACGACCCTCTCTGGGGAATGGCTGGCTGACCCATTGAGCTGACACTCTGGAAGCCCAGGCTGACCTGCCAAGCCCCCGGAGTGTTGACTCTAATGGGCTGGCAAGCCAAGCCCTGAGAGTGTTGCTGGTTTGGTGGGCTGGCAAGCCTAGCCCTCTGAGTGTCTCAGCTTCAGAGTCTCGCCTTCTCCCAGCAGCTCTCCTGGTTTAGCTGGCTGGGTCGGCTGGCAAGCCAAGGTCCTCGGCAAAATAAGGGAAATATATTTGTGTGTGTATATATATAAGTTTGCCAAATATTCTCTTTTAAAATGACCATTCTTTAGTCTAAGACCATGACCTTTTACAAGTTTGGTATTACACTGTTAAATAATTATGTTATGTTGATAGTTCATGGTGAGTCTTTCCCCACTTAATTTGACAAACAAAAAGTTGCCAACAGGTTTTTACTTTTTATTATATTTTATAACTCTTATCAGTCCACAAAATTCTGTAATCTACAAAATCTAGAAGTAAACAGAACACAAGGCACAGCTTCCTGGCCAAACTCCAAAGGCAAAATAGTTAATCTTTTATTCATTACCATATTGTCTCTTCATTCACCGAAGTCCAATTTTCATTAACCATTGTCTACACTATTCCAACAGAACTTAATTATTACTCAGACAATATTAACAATATTTATCTAATCATGTGTCAGAAAATGGCATGGACCTTTCCAGGATATACTTAAATCTTGTAATGTATTGCTAGAAACACTATTATCAAACTGTGCTCTTAATTATATTTATTTGACTTTTAATTTTTCATGTATTCCCTGTAAATAAATCTTGTTATAGAGAAGTTGAGAGTGTTTAGGCCATTTATATGATGTGTTTAACTCTTGACCCCAATATCTTACACTGGAAAATTCAAAGCTGTCTTTAACCTCAAAGTCTCTAATCCCCTGACCCTTTATCCCCGATATGTCCTCACCTACCTCCTTACTCAGGTTATATACCAGTTTCCTTAAGTACAACCACTCCCTCACAAACACCTTTCCTTGCTTTCCATGTTCTCTTTCATGTTTGCTTGGTAAAACCCCACCATTCTAAAGTCTGACCACCCTCTACCGCACACTCTAAGAAATAGAATGATCTATTTTTAAAATGAACACTGAGCCATGTTTAAAGGCCCTTGCTGAGTCACTTTCTGCTTCTTTGTGCTTCCTTTTCGTGGGCTTTTTACTTTGGCAGGCTACGTGTTTAAACTTTTGACAGAATCCAATTAGAATAGTAATCCTGTAAGCCAATCAGCAAATAGGACATGTAAGTGAGATAATTCTGTAAAACCAATCAGCATGTAACATGTAGACACCCTACACCAAAGCATGTAACTCCTGCAAGTATTCCTCCAATGAAGAACCAGGAGAGGGATGTGAATTTTAGGAATAAAAGTATTGATTCTTCCTGCTTTGGTGTGCCTGCCCACCAGACACCACATCTAGTAAGACTGCCATTAAAGTCTTGCTTCTGCTGCATTCTATGTCTCTATGTCCATCCTTTGATTTTAGACAGATAAGTCTGTTTCTCACAACACCTGCACCTGAAAGATCAACACCACTAGATATATATACAGATGGGATACCCAATTTCACTTAAATTTTTGGTCACAAATCCCAAGTGAGGACTCAATATTACCTGACAATCCTCTCTACTTTCAGTACAGTAGTTCCCCCTTATCCATGGTTTCACTACCTGTGGTCTTAGATACCCAAGGTCAACTATGGTCTGAAAATGCTAAATGGAAAATTCCAGAAATAAACAATACATAAGTTTTAAATTGTTTGCCACTCTGAATAACGTGATGAAACCTCACTTTGTCCAACCTGCCCCACCCAGGACATGAATCATCTTTTGTGTGGCATATCCACGATGCATAGGCTCACTGCTGTTAGTCACTTAATTTCTGTTATCTCTGGCATTGCAGTGCTTTTGTGTTCAAGTAGTCCTTATTTTACTTCATAATGGCCCAAGCACAAGAGTAGTGATGTTGGCAATTCAGATATGTCAAAGAGAAACCATGAAGTACTTCCTTTAAGTGAAAAACTGGAAGTTTTTGGCAATAAAGAAAGAAAAATAATCATATGCTAATTAAATCTGCTGAGGCTGCTAAAATCTATGGTAAGAACAAATCTTCAATCCATGAAACTGTAAAGAAGGAAAAAAAATTGCTCATGGTATACATAGGGTTTGCTACTATCTACATATCCCCCAAAGACAAGGGGGAATTATTGTACACTCACTTTGCTCTACTACCATTTCATGGATTCGTCTCTCTCTTACATCCCCACTTGCTAACTATGTCTTTACTTTACAGTTCATTAATAACAGAGAGAGCCACTCAGTCACTGACCCACATCAAAACTACAGCCTACCCACTCCCTCTACATTCTCTTCCTTCATGAAATGTCCCTGCCAAAACTACCTCCCATGCTATGGATCCCATTCAGTCCCACCTTTTCCAGGGTGTTTGCTACTGCACTTATTCTTGCTCACCCTATCATCAATTACTCCCTCTCAAATGGCTTTCATCCAATAACATATAAACATACTCCTACATATCTCACGAGAAAATTCCCCCTTGACCACATGTCCCCTTCCTACAATGGGCCTGTATCTCACCTCTCTTATACATAAAAAGTTCTTTAAAAAAAAAAAAATCTTTATATATAACAGCTTTATTGAGCATTAACAGCTTTATTTATATAATTCAAATGCTATACAGTTTATCTACGTAAAGTACAGAAGTCAATGATATTTAGTATATTCAGAGTTGTACAACCATCACCATAATTAATTTTAGGTCATTTCCATTAACTTCAAGAAACAAACAAAAAATTAATACCCATTTACATTAACTTCTTATTTTTTCCCAAATCTCCTAACCCTAGGCAACCACCAAACTACTTTCTGTTTCTATACATTTAGCTAATTGGGACATTTCATATAAATGAAATCATATGATATGTGATCTTTTATGATTGGCTTATTTCACTTAACATAATGTTTCAAGGTTCATCCACATTCCATTGCATGAACAAAGCACATTTTATTCATCCATTCATCAGTTATGGACATTTGTGTTGTTTGCATTTTTTGGCTCTTATGAATAATGCTGCTATGAACATTCAAGGACAAGTGATTGAGAGCACACGTTTTCATTTTTCTTGGATATGTACCTAGGAGTCAAATAGCTGGGTACTATTGTAACTCTTATGTTCTCACTCATAAGTGAGCCTTGAACAATTATCATAATACTATAAGAAAAGGATTGGCAGTAGTGGGAAACTGCCATGAGGTGGGGGGATGGGATTGGCTGTTGAGGGAAACTGCCAGGGAAGGGAGGGGCACACCTTATCAACAAGGGTACCTGCATAACAAACATTTGTATACCTAACCCTGAGTTGTACCCCACATCTTTAAAATACAAAAAGTTCTTAAAAGAAGTTATTGTACTTGTTTGTAAGCTGCTGTCATCACATCTCAGTCTTCAACCCACTCCAACCAGGTTTGTCTCCTCCTCTCCACTGGGACTAGCCTTGTTAAGGTCATCAGTTACTTCTTTGTCAACAAATCTTAACAGCTGCACTTGACACAGATGACTTTCCTCTTTATTCTTTTGGCTTCTGCAATGCCACACTCTCCAGATTTTCCTACTAATCTACCAAAGGTTACTTCATTGCCCTTTACTCTTCTTCCTTAGCATCAAATGTTGACATGTCCTGAAGCTCCTTCTATTTTATTCATGTTTTCAAAGAACTAGCTTTTGGTATTTCTCTAGTTTTTCTTTGTTTTGCTATTTCATTAATGGCTGCTCTAATTTTCATTATTTCCTTCCTCCCTCCTACTCACCTTATATGTACAGTCTATTGTTTACATTGCAAAACTGACCTAAACCTATTTAGTTATCTTTCTAATACTAGCTGGTTAATTTTCAGTTCTTTATTTTCTAATATGTGCATTTAGGGTAATAAATGTTCATCTTAGTTGTACTTCAGCTGAAATGTCCTGTTTATGTTCAAAAAAGAAGAGTATATTGTTTTGAGAGTACACAATTCTACACGTCATTGAATACTACTTATATTGCTTGTTCAAATTTTGATTATTCTTATTAATTATATTTCTATCTGTTTTATCATTAGAAATGCTTTAAAAATCATTAGAAATGCTTTTAAAATCATCTATTTGTCAATTTCTTTTACAAATATATCACTTTTTGTGTTATATATTTTGGAGCTATGTTGTTTTACATATATATGTGTGTATGTTTTATATACATATATGTGTGTGTATGTATAAACAGATTTTGCAACATACCTCCTTGTGAATATCATCTTTGATTATTTAGGGTAATGATCTTTATCTCTAATAATGCTCTTTATCTTATTAGTCTGATATTAGTATTGATGTCACATTTTTATCATCTATTTTTCAACTATTCATTTCATTAAGCTTTAGTCACTTATAAACTGCTAGAGTTAAGTTTTACTCATACAAGCTGAGAAACCATTGTTTTAAACAGAAGGATTTACTCCTTTTACATTTATTTTTTGATTATTTTACTTATTTTTTAAAATTTTTCTTCCTTCCACAGGATTTACTTTTCTTTAATCTTCCTCCCCACTCTCAGCTGGTATAAAGCTATACAGTCAACTTCTATTCTTTTAAATTTTAAAATGCACAGTGTATAAAATAATTCATTTTCCATTCTCCTCCCCAATAACCAATTAGCACCAATGTTCTTAGCTCCAATGTTTCCCCTGTCATTTTCCATATTCTCTTCTCTTGTATTTTTTTCTTGCCTTATTTTTTCAATACCCTAAAATTAATCAATTACTCTTCTTTCCTCTAAATTTTATTGCCTTCTTACTGAAATACATTTTTTGGTAGCTCAAATACAAGGGCATAGATAGAAAAATTTTTGTTTTTATTTGTTTGAAAATACCTTTATTTTTCCTTACTCTTGAAGGATCATTTGGTTAAGAAGACAATGTGAGATTGATAGATATTTTCTCACTTCACATAGTTTCACATTATTTAAAGATATTATTACATTTAAAAAATATTTATTATTGCTGATGAGAACACAAACTGTTGTTACTTTGGAAATCATGCTTCCTCTTTGTTATTAAGGTTGCAATTCACTAGGCATGGATTTCCTGTAATTTATTCTATTAAATATTCAGTGTGCATCAATCTGAATACATTTATCTCTCTACTTCAGCCATAATCTTTCTAATACTGCCTCCCAAATATTTCCTCTATTATCTCTTCTTGGATGTCTAGATGTATGTTGCATTTTCCCATTCTGTGTTCTATATTTCTTAACCAGTCTTAATATTATCAATGTCCACTTCTCTGTGATTCATTCCAAGTCATTTCCTCAGATCTACACCAGTTCATCAAGTTTATCTTTGGCTGGGCATAATCTGCTGCTGGTTCATTCCACTGAGTTTTCAACTTCAGTGACAATGTACTTTATTTCTATAATTCCAATTTGTGACAATGTACTTTATTTCTATAATTCCAATTTCTAATCAGTGTATTTCTTTTCATTTCTTATTATTTCATTATGGTTTTTATTCCTGCCTTTACATTTTTTTATTTTAAACAAACTTATATTTTGGTTTACTTCAGACTGTTTAGATTCTTGCATTATTTCCACTTCTTGGGGAAGAAGTTAAGAAATGCAAACACTTTGCATTTGTTAACTCTCCCCATTGATGGTTAGTTTCCTCATGTATTCTATAATTTGATTTTTTGGTGGCAGTTCCATGAACCCCAGATTTTGAAAGTAATTCTACTAAGCACTTTTTTCATTTGCTTCTGCCAAAGTCTACCATAGTCATAGTCATTTTCATGCTAACTTCATAGCATAGGGTTGAAGTTTTTTCATTAATGTAACTATTTCTTCACTTAAACTTAAGGCCACAGGTAGATGGCAATCTTCCTTGTCAATCCTCCCAATAAGAGAGGGTTTTCTCTAGTTTTCTTTGCATGGAGACACAGTTATCAAGGGGTTGAGTTTCATACAGGAGGCTCATTTCTAATTCCCTTTACAAAGGCATTGCTGATGCAACATCATCTGTTCCCACGAGATTATTGGACCCACATAATCTAACTCTGATGCTGGATCCAAAAGCCCTGAGGACTGCCATGCTATTAGCTTGTGCTCACCATTCTGGCTTTAATTTCTCTTTATTCCTTCCTCCTTTAAAGCTCATTTATATGGTTAATAAGCTTTTAAAAATTATAATTTAAGTCTATCGATGTGTCAGCAGCAAGAAGAGAGGCACCATTCAATGCATTCCACTTTATTTTTGGTACTCTTACCTTTCTCTAGCTACACATTTTTCCTAAATGAACTTAATCACATGACTTGCAATATTATCTATATCATGCAACTCCCAAACTTTATATCTAGTTATGACCCTTCCTTGAATTTTAGAGTTGTATTATCAGCTGACTACAAGACACCTCTATTTGAATTTCAAATAGGCACCTCAAATATGTCATAGTCAAAGAGAATTTAGTTTCTAAATCCCAAATTTACTCCTCAAATAGCATTGCTCATCTTATTAAATGGTTCTACATCTAAAAATTAAGAAGTTATTTTTGGTAACTTTCTTTCTCACCCTAACACATATCATTCCCATAAGCAAATTCAGTCAGCCTTAATTCTAAAACATATCACAAATCCATTCACTTCTCCATATCTTTACCTTCACCACTTAGACGAAGTTATCATCATGTCTTGCTTCAATAGAGCAACAACCTCCCAACAATTCTCTCTGCTTCTCATTTTTTTACATTCTCCTTATCCACAAGAATTCATTCTGCCCACAGCAGCCAAAGTAATCTTTCTAGTATATAAATTAGACCATGTGTGATTATTCCCATCCCAATTAAATATCTCCTTCCACCATACTTAGGAAAAAAAAAGTCTAAACTACTTACCTTGATTTACAAAAAGCCTTATAGGATCTGACCCTCTGCATTCCTTCCTATCTGATCTCATTCATGATATTCTCCATTTGGTTTTACTGTTCCTCAAACATCTACACTTTTTTACAAAATAGTAAAAAAACGAATCACTTCACATTAAATAGTACACCATTGGAACCAATTATTTTATTGTGATAGTTTGGCGTATAATGAAATTTTGATCATTAAGGAACTTATTTAAGACAAAAAATCAAAATTTTATATCTTATTTTTCTAATGTGATGTCGTGTGAAACAGTCACCTATGTCTATTGCAGGTTCACTGATACAGGTTGTGCAATAGTCATTTGCAGACAGTGCATTCTCATTTTCTTCCTCCCACATTAATAATATGTAATTTATTGTCCTGTCTGTTGTTAAGACGATAGGAAGGACACACACTTGTGATTCCTGCAATTCTTTTCTCAATGGATTGACCAGAAGCTTGACAAATTTCAAATGGGACAGATTTTATCATTTTTTAAATGTTTGGTACAGTATATAAGAGTTAATAACACATTTTCTAGTCCCCAAAATGATTTCCTCCACTGTTCTAAAGATTTTTGCAAAAAACAATATGTGGAAGCATATTGATCTGCATGATCCACACTGCTCATATTTGCAACACAATTTAGAATCATTTCACCCTTTTTGACGGATATAATATTTCCACTACGTAATGATGTTCTGATAGATTTCATTCCTGCAGGATTCCAAGTTCTGAGAATTGTAATGATCTTTTTGTCCTTCCAAGCAAGAAGCATAAGATTATTTTTCCTGTACACCAAGGTCCTCAACCCTTGGGCCAATTAGTCCGTGGCTTGTTAGGTACTAGCCTACACAGCAGGAGGTGAGTGGCAAGTGGGTTAGCGAATATTTACAGCTGCTCCCTATTGCTTAAATTACTGCCTGAGCTCCACCTTCAGTCATTAGAAGCGGGGACATTAGATTCTCATAGGAGTGTGAACTCTGCATGTGAGGGATTTAGGTTGTGTGCTCCATATGAGAATTTAATGCCTGATGATCTGAGGTGGATCTGAGGTGATGATGTTAGTGCTGGTAGCAGCTGCAAATATAGATTAGCATTAGCAGTGAGGTGTGACTGCACAGTTCCTCCAGCCTTTCCCCCTATCTTCATGGAAAAATTGTCTTCCAAGAAACCAGTCCCTGATGCCACAAAGGTTGGGAACTGCTGCTATATGCTTACTGTTTTTTGTTGTTGTTTGTTAAAAACTTTGGCTTTTTTATTTGTACTGGTATTTCCTTTCAGTTGACTTGTACCAGTAAGATAACATTTTATCTTTAGCAGCTCTTCTGCTAGGACAATGCTAGTGTAATATCTGACAGTAAATATGTGGTATCACCTGCTGCATTGGGAACTTTTCCCAACAACTTCTTAAATTAATGTAATGGAATTCTGTTATGAAATATTGTGAAATTTTTGAATTGATAGAGGCCAAATGATTATTGACCTTTGAATACAAGTTCAAATCATCCCATCATTCGATGCAGGTATCTTCAAATGAAGCATCCAGAATATTTACATAAACCTTTCTCTACTGAATTTTTCTGAAAAGAAGACTATTTTACTTTTGAAAGCAGTTGACCAGTACTCTTGCAAACTTGGTACTTGAATTATTCCTATGTTTAGGATAACTGCAGTAAAAGCTAAAAATTTCTGTCAATGTCATACCACTTATGCCAAATCGATTTGTGTGATAGCTGCTTTTTCCTTATTTTTTCATCCACATAATGATGTGTTTCTTTTATTACACTATCCAGTAACTCATTTGTCAAATACAGAGTAAAATAGTCAATCGTTTCTTTTATATGACTTGCTATATGTGGTTCTGTTGTTTGAGGATGTACAATAAAATTTATGCTTGCTGAAGGATTGTCTTTTTCTGTAACATCTTCCCATTCTTCACTTGATGATATGTTGTCTTCTCCTTTTTTGAAACTATTCAGAGTTTCATCACTATCATTTTCTATTACATTCACCCATTTTCTTCTTGGTGGTATGATATCACTATCGCTACTATCGTTTTATTCCACATCAATGTTTATTTTTTCTACCTTATCTATATAAAAGTTTAAATCTAACTCATCTTCACTGCTGCTTATAACTCTCACTTTTGTCTATTCGTTTTGCCATTGTTCTGCACACTAAATAAATGGATAAAAAATTTCTAATCGTAAATTATGAAATCACAAAATGAAATTTATTAAAAGAATATTACTTTTCCAATTGTACTTTTTCGACTTAGTACAGATAGATAATATTTGATCTGCGCCACTCGATAATTCAATATGATCTGCCTTCAACTTCAAAAGTTTCTTTTAAGGCTACGGTAACTTGCTTATCTATCTTTTCAAATTATGCCACATGATAAAAAGGGTATACCCACAGCTGCCTTTTTAATTCAAATGCTCTTTTTTGCTACCTTCTGTTACAAAGAAGTATCAGTGCCACTGTGAAAGTACTTCACACATTGTCTTTCTACATAACACCAGCTGATTTTTTAAAATGTATATTTCAGTATATATTCCGTCTCCTTATTTGCTTTGTCATGTAACTTGAATGGAAAACTTCAAGGAAACATGCATTTTTTAAAAGTTGGTGCTTGTGTAAGTTTGTCCTGCATAATCACCAGCAATCTCTTTTTGTCCCCTGAGAGGGGACATCAGAGTGGTTTGCTAGATCCAAATGCAAAGAGCTACTGAGGTTAATAACATTTACATACAGGAAATACACATTTTTAGAAATACAATTCAATGAGTTTTGATAAAAGTATATAAGATAAATATATACAATAAAGTAAAAAATATATATATAAGTTCTCTTCTACCTTTGTTTATTCAGCTGCCCCAAAGGCAACTCTTCTTAGTTCTAATGCTATAGATTAGATTCACCTGTTCCAGAACTTCATATTAGTGGAATCAAGCAGTGTATTTTTCCTATTTCTTTCACTTATCTTGTCTGTGAGATCCATCCATGTTACATATATCAATAATTTGTTCGTTTTTGTGAGTAATATACTATTGTGTGAATATACCAGGATTTATTCATTTATCCTCCTGTTAATGAACATTTGGGTTGTTTCTGTTTTGGGGCAATTAGGAATAAAGTTGTTATGAACATTTTTTTTTTTTTAGTTGGAGTCTCACTCTGTTGCCCAGGCTGGAGTGCTGTGGCACACTCACAGCCACTCCAATGTTGACCTGCTGGGCTCCAGTGATCCTTCACCTCAGCCTTCCAAGTAGCCAGAATTCCAGGTGCATGCTACCATGCCAGGCTTATTTTTTATTTATTGTAGAGACGAGGTCTCGCCAGGTTGCCTGGGTTGGTCTCGAACCCGTGGGCTCAGACAATCCACTTGCCTCGGCCTCCCAAAGTGCTAGGATTACAGCTGAGCCACTGAACCTGGCTTTATGAACATTTAAACATTTTTTTTATATTTTAAAGCTATGGGGTACAATTCAGGGTTAGGTACATGAACATTATGAACATTTTTATACAAATTTTTGTGGGCTCATATTTTTATCTCTTTGAGGGAAACACACAGGAGTAGAATTACTGGGTTGTAGCAAAGGCATTTTCAACTTGATAAGAAACAGACAAAATATGAAGGGATTCCAAAAAGTTTGTGGAAAAATGGAATGGTAAGATAAAAATAAAAAATAAAAAATATAACCTTTATTTCTCAACATAAACTCTATCACATTGAAGACATTTTTGTAAGTGATGTTACCAGCCATATAGTCCATCCCTAAAGAACTTAGGGTCCTAGGAATTTAACCATGTCAATGCTGTCTTTTTTACATTATTAATTGAAGAAAAATGGATGCCCTTTAAGATTTTTTTTAAGATTAGGAAACAAAAGAGGTAAATCAGGACTCTAAGGTAGATGCTAACCCACTTGCCACTTTTTTGTAAAAAAGTGTAGTTGAGTTGCGGATGTCTCTGAGTGCAAAGAGTTAAAACAACCACCCATCAGCCTTCTACCTGACAATATCAACATCTGTAATTTAAATGCCTGGTTTTTTATGTGATAATTGGCAAATGTGCCCTAAGAAGTAAAGAGAGTGAAAAACCACACCATATAGCTGAATGCTGAATTTACATACCCAGCTGTTCTAAATATATATGTAACACAAATATATAGATTTTTAGCTGTTTTCTAAGGAGGGAGGATACTATGTTCAGAGGCATTTAATTTGCCAAAACTAATCGTCTGAGAATTGTCCAAAACTGAAAAACATCTCCATTGTGTTATCTAGAAAACAAAAATTGTACAATATCACTTTCTTGCATGAGTAGTTATCAAAAGCCACATCCATCTAAATGTATACACTCACTAACACTTTGGTTTTTTAAAAAAAATCTCAAAACCTCAGAAGTCAGAAATACCCTCATCATGTATTGGTCACACAGAGTCATATATTAACCTCAGGTAGGCTGCATGCTGCACAACTTCAGGGCACACCTGTCACATTCTAATACATGTGGATGGTGTTCCTGGATCTGTACACAGCCTATGTAGTCACTCAGTGGCACTGATCTCAGCTGTTCCACACGGGTAATTAAACTGAGTCAATGACTGATATGACTATGTATGTGCAACATAAATCAGCCTGAAAAGTTAAATTATCTATGGTCAATATGAGTAATAATAACAATTTATTTGTCCTCAACTTAACTGTGGTGGTTTTGTACCGTCAACCTGGCTAAACTGCAACTGTGTTTCCCCAAATTCCCTTCCCTCCATGATTTGGAGTTATCTTCCCACAGGTGAAATGCAAAATTTGAAAGACAGAAGTGTTATACTCTAGGTCTAAGTCAGGTAGTTTAGCTGCTCACATTGTGACTTAAATAAAATACAGAGTCACAGCCCCTCAACAACTCCCAAACCTGAATTACTTCAAAAATCCAGAACCCCTTGAATAAAGGAGAAGCTAGATGTCCTTGAAGAAGGACACTACTATATACTCTGAAAGGCATACAGAAAATCTTTTCCTAGGAAAATTTTCCCTTTTCCTAACGAGAACTACAGCAATTTGCTACAGTAATCATACATTAGATTTTTCTTCCCCCACATCTCCAAATTGTCTCCAAACTAAAACTAGAGACTCAAAACTCTGCTGTGCTCCACCAATCACAGCAGGAGCTTATGGAAATCTGATGATCAATGAACTTTTGGACCAGATCCAGTTCAAAGTAGAACGAGCGGGTCCCCAAACTCATCCTGTGGGTACCTCTGCATTTGCACAATGCATAGTTGGAATACACACACCTGCCAGAACCTATACATTGCTTCCCTGTCCTGTGAACTAAGGGCTATTATACTGGAAAAGGGAAAGTGTAAACCATCAGAACTACTTGGGCTTAACAAAATAGTAAACCAAAAGTAGTACTATTTCCTGTAGGAAAAATTTAAAAGATGCAATGATGGTAATTCCTACCATATCTCCATTAAGTCACCTATCTGGCCATGCAGAAGACAGATCAATTTTTTTTTAAATGACAATAGGTTATCAAAACTTAATTAGTTGATAATGCTATTCTAGATATGGTTTCCTTACTGGATCAAGTAAACACACCCCCTGGCACCTGGCATGCAACTATTGAACTAGTGAATGCTTTTTCCTTAAACTTGTTAGTAAAGAACATTTGAAGCAGTTTGCTGCTTCATTTACTATCCTACCTCAGGGCTATTTCAAACCTGCAGCCTTATGTCATAATCTAGTCCAGGGTTTCTCAAAATCAGTACTGTATTCATTTGGGGTGGATAATTCTTTGTCGTAGGAGATGGTCCTATGCATTTTAGGATGTTTAACAGCATGCATGGCCTCTACTCACCAGATGCTGGTAGTACCCAAACCCCTACTTGTGATAACCAAAGATGTCTCCAAACATTGGCAAATGTGCCCTAGTAGGTAAAATTGCTTCCAGCTGAAGGGGGAAAAAAGGGTTAGGGTTCAGAACACAATGTTCACTACAGGACACAATGTTCACTATCTGGAGAATGGGTCACCTGAGACCCAATCCCCACCATTACACAATGTGTCCATGTAGCAAACATGCATGTGTACCCCCAAATCTAAAATTTAAGACAATAAGTTTAAAAAATGAAAAAAAAAATGTCTCCAGCTGAGAATCTGTGGACTAGAGCTTTGTGAACTAGTACACGAGGATCTTAATCATGTTTCCTTCCATAGGACATCACACTGGCCATTATGTTGATGACATGCTGAATGGATCTGGTGAGAAGGAAGTAACAACTACTGTAAACACCTTGATAAAACATAAGCATGCCAGAGATGAGATACACAACCGATAAAAATTCAGGGCCCTGCCTCCTCAATGAAATTCCTAGGAGTTTAGAGGTCTGGGATATAAGATACCTCTTCTAGGGTAAAAAGATATTGCTGTACCTGGGCCCTTCTGCACTTAAGAAAGGGCACCATGTTTGTTGATTTTGAAGGTAACATATACTTCATTACCATGACAGGTAATCCAAAAGCCTGTCAGTTTTCTTTGAATGGGGTCCAGAGCATAAGGGACCTGCAATAGGCTTAGGCTGTCACACAAGCTATTCTGCCACTTGAACTCAGCAGATTTGCTGATGCTTGAAGTAAGTGTCCGTGAAAGAGAGAAATCTAGTAGTGAGTCTTTAGTGGGCCCCTATAAAGGGAATCATAGCACAGACCTTCCAGATTTTAGCGCAAGGTATGCTATCCTCTGCAGATAACCATTCTCTTTTGAAGAAGCAGCTACTGGATTGCTACTGGGCTCTAGTAAAGACTGAACAGCTGATCACAGGCAATCAAGTTACCATTCAACATAAGCTTCCCAAGTTACCATTCAACATAAGCTTCCTACTATAATGTGTTATCTGACCTATCAAGCCAAAATGCTGAGCATACACAGCAACATTGCAAATAGAAGAGGTATATATTAAATAAGGCTTGAGTAGGTCCTGAAAACACAAATTAAGTTGAATGAGATGCCCCAACCCATACACCTGCTGTCCTACCACACTAATTATTCTATCTAAATCCACACCTATAGCTTCATGGGGAGTTCCCTATGACCAGTTGATTAAGAAAGAAAAAATTTCAAGTTTTATTTACATTTGGTTCTGCACAATATGCTGGTACCACCCCAAAGTGGACAGCTGTAGCATGGTAGGAAGAGTACGGGCAGAACTTTGAGCAGTGCACCTGGTTGTTTATTTTGCCTAGCAAGAGAGAGAGAGTATGATGTATGAAGCCACAGATTCACAGACTTGTGCTAATGGCTTGGTTGAATGATCAAGAACTTAGAAGAAATACAATTTGAAAATTAATGACAAGGAAGAAGTATATGAAAAGAGCTTCCCTTCGGGAGTATGTGAAGATAGTTGTTTCTCATGTGAATACTCAAAAAAGATGACTCATACTGTGTATATCAGTCAGCTTCTTTCTCTGGCCTCCTTCTCTGATCACCCACCCCCACTCTCCCAATAGCATCATGAACAAAGGTTATGCATGGGGCTAGCAACATGGACTAACATTCGCCAAGGCTATTCTGCCAATTGCACAGAACAATACCAAGTTCCCAAAATGACACCATTCCTGGGAATTCTGGAGGCTGGGAGAAGGTTAGTCACTTACTTGGTGACAGGTCAATTATACCAAACTACTTTCATCATAAAGGGGCAGTATTTTTGTCTATTCTCACTGGATTACATACTTGCTGTAAATATGAATTTGCCTTCCCTGTCTGCAATGCTTATGCCAGAACCTCCATCAGTGGACTTAGAGAATAAATTTTCGCCATCACGGTATTCTACACAGCATTGCTTCCAAGTAAGGAACTCATTTTACAGCAAATGAAGCATGAAAATGGACTCATGCTTGAAGAATTCACCAGTCTTACTATATTCTTCAATACCCTGAAGCAGCTGGTCTGATAAAACAATCTTTTCAAGATTCTGTTACAATGCCAGTTGAGTGACAATACCTTGCAGAGCTGGGGTAACACCTTCCAAAATGCAACATGTACTCTAAATCAGTGACTAATATATGGTGCTACTTCTCCTGTAACCAAGATTCACAGGTCCAGGAATCAAGGGATAGAAATAAGTATAGCTCTTCTCATTATTACCCTTAGTGATCCACTAGCGAAAAATTATTTCCCTAGTCCCTGCAACTTTGAGTTCTGCTGGTCCAGAAGTCTTAGTGCCTAGGGAGGAATGCTTCCATCAGGTATCACTGTAATGGTTCACAAACTGAAAGTTGAGATTGTTTCATGACACTCAATCAACAGGCAAAGAAGTTTACCATATTGGCTGGGGTGACTCATCCTGACTATCAAGGAACAACTGAGTTGCTATTACATAATGTCTTTAAGTAGGAGTATATCTAAAATACAGGACATAATGCAGGAGATCCTCTTACTCCTATGTCCTATGGGATAAGTCAATAGAAAATTATAATAACCCAATACAGACAAGACTTCTGGTGGCCCAGACTCTGAGGAATGAAGGTTTGGGTTACTTCACCTAAAAAGGAATTATAATTAGCTGAAGTGTTTGCTGAGGGCAAAGGGAATATGAAATTAGTAGCTGAAGGAGGTAATTATAAATACCACCTACAACCACATGACCAGTTGTAGAAACAAGGACTATAATACTTAAGAGTCTTTCTTCCTTATCTTGCTGTTAACATACTTGTGTATATATTAAATTCTTTTCTTTTTAATTTTCCTTTCCATTTCCCTGTCACTCAATGTTGAAGTGTTAACATTAGCTAAGTTTTTATGTCAATATTGAAGTTACAGGGTATCAAAAGAAGAGAAATGAACATCACCCAAAGATGGATAAAGAGATGTTACATCTTTTTTTAAGAAGCTAGTTGCATGTTTTTGGTATACCTAGAATAGTTGCACCATGCTAGGCAAAAGAATAATACTATTATCTTCACTCGGAAGTTAGATACAGTTAAAAGATGTGTGGCCACATCCTATAATTAAAAGGGATGGCCAAGTTGACAAGGGATAGGCTGTGATGGCTTCCAGTTTACTAAACTGAAACCATGTTCCCCAGAATTCTTTTCCTTTATGGTCCTGGGTTAATATTGGCCATAAGAGAAAGCTGCACAAGATCTAGAAGGCAGAAATGAAAACAGTAACAATGAAGGTCAGTGCAGGGCCAGACACAGCTGCACTCATGCCTGACAGAGCTGATGTGCTGGCATGTCTTGTGAACATGGAACAGCAGCCAGGCCTCACAGCTCCTTCAGCTCCCACTAGATCACCTGCTTCAGTTGCTCTGAATCCTGGCCCAGCTGCAAGGGCAACTCTCTGATGAAGGGCACTGGCTTATCTTGCATGTCATCCATTTTAGAAGTTGGAAAACCGAGATAGACATGAGTTCCACTTTGTCCTCACAGATTCTGATTTGTACTTGTCACATTCATCTTTCCTTCCTGACTGCTGGCTCTGAGGATTTTAGCCTCTTAATACCAGACTCCATAGCAGCAACCAAACACAGACTGCTTAACCAGTTCCCACCATTGTATAAATATAATCCCAAAGTAAAAACCTTATTCTATATCATTCATAGAGTTCTGCTTCCCTGACTGAACTCTGATGCAATAATACAGATTAAATTACAATTCTCTTACTTTAAAAATGTAGTTGAATGTGAGATTGTATTTCTAATTTAAGTCACTAATAAGTAAACTTGACTAAGGTGAAATTAATTCTCTGAATAAAAAAACTATCAAGCATTACTTAAGAAAGACGAAGAGAAATATCTTTCTTTAAGGGGAAGCAGGACAGATACAGAATTAGAAGAACCTCTCATAACTCCATATCAACTTTGCTCATCAAGCTAGTATCTACAATTTCCAAGGAGCAAAAACATAAGCATTATGATGCAGAAAAGACAACAGTTGAAGAACATTGTATTCCAGCATACACAATGACATCAAAATTACCTTCAACCTGTAAATCCCTGACTTAAGACTTGCCTTTATATTTGGGTTCAGTAAAATTACTGCAGTCTCAGGAGAGAGATTCCATTAGCATGTTTAAAGCAGTAATCAATTCAAGTATATTTGTACTCAGTCTCAAGAATGAATGTATTAACATGAAGAAAGTGGTAAGCATGGGAAAAAGGGAAGCCCAAAGAACATGAATTCAGTTTTGTATTTTCATCACCGTGGGGTTGGAGGAAGATATCAAGATCAGCAACTGTGAATTTTCACATAACCTTGGTTTTGATTTCTTGCTTCTTTGGTACATTACTGAACATCTACTACTGCAAAGTATACTATTTAAACCTAATAACTTAAACTCAGCAACCACCAACCAGGTATTTATTATCTTCATTTTACAAATAAGGAAACATGCCCAATGTCATACACCTTATACATATCTGAGCTGGGAATAAACCTCAGGGATGTCTAGTCTATAAAGTTTGTGCTCTTAAACATTACATAATACCATATATGTCTCCCACTGAGGACATTCATGTCACTGAACAACTCTCCTCCTCTGCACCCTGCTCTGATTCCTCATTCATCAAAACACCTACAGATAATTCAGCTGCATGTTGGCTTTCATACGTTAACACAAGCAGCCCAGTAAACCAGAAAGTCACACTTTTCATTGTAAACTTAATTATCTTCTCTTGGAATAAAAGGGGATATAAAATAATGACTTAAAATACAGAAAAGTTAAAAATGAAAACATGTATTGTCCAGTAGCCCTGAGATGCACTTAAATCTCTGGCATATTTACTTTTTCCAATTTTAATCTAAATGTTGTAATAATAACAACAACAGCAGCAGCAGCAACAGCAGCAAGTAACATGCATGTAGTGTCTACTAGGTGTCAGGCAATGTTCTAAGGGCATTCATTATATGTGCTCAAT
>CAUYQG010210583.1:0-14238 GCA_963574415.1 Tarsius wallacei | reverse complement strand
TTGTTTTTTTGAGTTGGAGTCTCACTGTCGCCCAGACTGGAGCGCAGTGGCCGCTCCCGGCCACCACAGCCTCGACCTGCTGGGCTCCGGCGATCCTCCCGCCTCAGCCTTCCAAGTAGCTGGAACTACAGGCACACGCTACCACACCCGGCTAATTTTTGATTTATTGTAGAGGTGAGGTCTCGCCAAGTTGCCCGGGTTGGTCTCGAACCCGCGGGCTCAGGCAATCCACTCACCTCAGCCTCCCAAGGCACGGGATGACAGGCTGAGCCACCGATAATTTTTTTTTTAAGAATGAAAATGTTTACAAAAGATTTTCACTTAGCAAGGGCAACAGGAATAATATTTTTGAAATATTAAAGTGATGTGCTTTTCATACCCCCATAAATCATGTAGCCCTTCAGCCTCCTGCCGTTAGGGCTAAGCCATGAACCACAGGGAGGGTGGGGGGGGCGGTGCCTGGAATGAAAAGGCCATTGATGGGCTTTGATTTTCGGAGCTGCCTCTCCTGACTCCACATTGAAATAAGTTTCGAAAGCCAGGCTTTATGGAGAACGGAAAAATGTTTATTTTCTGAGTTTTAAAAGCTCCCTTTATACATGGAGATTGAGGGTTGGCGTTTAGACATAGAAGCCCTAGGTGGAGAGAACTCGGGTTATTTCATAACGGAGGTGCTGACTGATTAAGCAGGAGGTAAAATAATCAGATACCTGCCTCTGGCTCCCCCCACCCCCAAAGAAGGTAGAGTTAGAAACATGCAGGCATGGCTGGGCTCAGTGGCTCAGCCTGTAATCCCAGCACTTTGGGAGGCCAAGGCAAGTGGACTGCCTGAGCCCGCAGGTTCAAGACACAACTGGGCAACTTGGCGAGACCTCATCTCTACAATAACTCAAAAATTAGCCGGGCGTGGTAGCGCGTGCCTGTAGTTCCAGCTACTTGGAAGGCTGAGGCAGAAGGATTGCTGGAGCCCAGCCGGTCGAGGCTGTGGTGGCCGGGAGTGTGCCCCTGCACTCCAGTCTGGGTGACGGGGTGAGACTCCAACTCAAAAAAAAAGGAAAGAAAGAAACATCCAGGTAGGATGGGGAAGTCCCAGAGCAGCAGCTTGGATCCTTGCTTTTCCAGGTATAGTCTGAGGAAATGGTAAGTCCTAGAGAACTGCTAAATCCAACATGGTGCCACCTACATGGTAGGTCAGAAAGGGCTGAGTGAAGGATAGGGCACAGAGATGACCCCATCCTGCAGGAATTGCTGGACTCCTTGGGGCACAGAAAGACCGCAGAGATTCTTGTGTGCTCTGAGTGGAGAATGTAGAAGTTGAGAGCTCGGACATCTGCTTTGGGACCACCCAGGGCAGCTGGGACCCTGTAGCCGAGGCTGTGGGTGGATACTAGGTGAGGGAAGGAAGAAGGACATTGTCACGATTCAGAGCATTTGTGAGAGTCAGACAAAGTCAAGATGGCGGAGTTAGGAGGATGGGGTCACCAGGTGGGACAAGAAACTTTGACTCTGCATAAGGACCTGCACTGGGGTCTCCTGTGGCTGAGTTCATGGGAGCTTTTCCCTACATTAACTGAAGGGCAGGTGTGGGAGTGGGGGATAGAAAACTTGAAAAACAATTTTACCAGAAAGAGACCAAAGTAACCCAAGTAAAGCGGCGTTAAGTTGGAAGAGACTGAGATATATTTAGTTGGCAAGTTTGTAACTTCTTCCTCTCTGACCTCTTCCCTTTTTTCCTTAAAAAGAAAAGGTGGAGTAATATTTATAGAAAACAAAGAAGCGGTCGGGCGCGGTGGTTCACGCCTGTAGTCTCAACACTTTGAGAGGCCGAGGAGGGTGGATTGCTTGAGCGCAGGAGTGAGAGACCAGCCTGGACAACATAGTGAGACCTCATCTCTACAAAAAATTAAAAAATTAGATGGGTGTGGTGGCATGCACCTGTAGTTCCAGATACTCAGGCAGCTGAGTCAAAAGAATCGCCTGAGCCCAGCAGGTGGAGGCTATGATGAGCCATGATCGTGCCACTGAACTGGGCAACAGATTGAGATTTCGAAAAAAAAAAAAAAAAAAAAAAAGAAGAAGAAGAATAAGAAAAAGAAAACAAAGAAGCAACCTTTTCCAGCACCTCTGAGGGCACGGAACACGGTTTTCAAATCGCTACACCATGTGTGGGAATCTTCTCCTGACTCTTCTAAGGCTTTGACTTGCCAACTTTTGCCACGTGTCTCTGGGATGTTTTGCAGGTAAACTAATGAAGAGAGAGGGTGATTTTTCTTGAATTCTTGTTTTAAGATTGTTTATGCTCTGTGGCACACAGTCACGGCACTCGTGTATCCTAATAATATCACACAAGCAACATTTTGGTTTTTGACGGTGTTGCTTGTTTGGATGGGCTGACATAGGAGTTAGCAAACTTTTCCTGGAAAGAACCGGAGAGTAAATATTTTAGGCCTTGTGGGCCACGCGGTCTCTGTTGTAAGGATTCCACTTTGCCCTGGTAGTGCCAAAGAAGTCATAGACAGTATGCAAATGTATGGGCAAGGCTGGGTTCCAGTCAAACTTTATTTATGGACGTTGGAATTTGAATTTTATATAATTTTGCATATGCCACAAAATCTTCTTTTGATTTCTTTTTCCTCAGCCATTTAAAAATGTAAAAGCTATTTTAAACTTCCAGGCTGTCCAAAAACAGTCAGTGGCCCAGATTTGGCCCATGGGCTGCAGTGTGACATTCTCTGGGCTAACGCAAAACATGTGAACATTTTATACATAAACGGATGCACTGCCCTACATCCCCCAGTTTTCAAAAACAAAGTGAAATGTAGGATTTTTTTTAAAGGAAAGGGGATGCAAACATCTAATTGGTTTGGGTCTAAACCAATAATGAAATACATGAATATTTCATTAAAAATAAATCAGATGTTGTTGGATAAGTGCAATTTCCTTTTTTAAAAATGTATCTTTATTTTTCTAAAGGCTATTTCTGCCAATAGTGAGGTTAGAGAATTCTAGTCTGATAAGGAAATAATGAGATCACTGCAGTTATCACTGACACTTGATTCTTGTCCTAGCAGCCCCGGGCCAGTCTCAGAACACTGGAGGGATGGATTGGTTTCTTGAATGGGATTTAATGCCTTATGCTGCTGTTTGTAGCATGAAAGATACATTTGCATGTGTGTGTGTGTGTGTGAGAGAGAGAGAGAGAGAGAGAGAGAGAGAGATGGCTCAGCCTGTAGCCTCCTCACTGGAAGCCAAACTGGCTCCCAAGAAGTCTCAGAGATAGAAACTGGGGAGCGCCCGCCTGCAATGCTGGGGACAGGGAGAGTACAGCCGCTCAAAGGGGCTGGGAACACGCCCTGGGCCAGGAAGCACTGATGCAGCTACCAACGTCTTGCTGAACTACAGCCACCCCTCGATATCCAAACCTAGCTCTTTTCTAAACTTGTGCTGAATAACAATCTTTTAGAGCATTTAATAGTGCTTCCCTGGCAACCCAAAACTTAATTTTAGCCTGAAAATTAAAAACAAAAAAACCCCAAACCATGAAAATATTTTAAAAGATCCATATAAAAGCCCACTGTGAATTTCTGAAATTTAAAGCATCGGTTACTTAACAGCCAAGAAATTAATCAGTGGGTGTCTTTGTAGGAAATATACAAATTTTATTTTCTCTTGACACCAGGCAATGAACATGTACAAAAACATAAGTCAGTAATGAAATAATATTTTAATAAAGAATGCAAAACAGGCTGGGCCCGGTGGCTCGTGCCTGTAATCCCAGCACTTTGGGAGGCTGAGGCGGGAGGATTGCTTGAGTCCAGGAGTTCAAGACCGGACCGGGCAATGCAGCAAGACCTCATCTCTACAAATAAAAAAGGCAAAAAAAAAAAAAAAAATTAATTAATCAGGTGTGGTGGCGAGTGCCTGTAAGTCCCAGCTACTCAGGAGACTGAGGCATAAGGATTGTCTGAACCCAGGATGTTGAGGCTGTGGTGAGCCATGATCGTGCCACTACACTCCAGCCTGGGTGACAGAGCCAGACCCTGACTCAATAAATAAATAAAGCAAGTGTCAATTACCTAACAGTCAATGAACTCATCAGTGGGTGTCTTTTTACAAGTATACACAACATTACTGAGTGATATCAGTGACAAATTTTTATTTTCTCTTGACACCAAGCAGTGAACATGGACAGCAACGTGAGTCAACAATGAAATAATATGTTAAAAGTATGCAAGACTCCATCCACCCCAGGACCCAGGTTGTTAGTGCCCCAGGTGTCCAGGGAAACCATGAAGGGCTGGGTCTCTAGGAGAGGCGGGGAGACCGTAGTATTCCCCATCCTGGGACCCAGGCTCGGGGCCGCTTATGATGCTCACCTGTTGTGTTTTGGGTGGCTATTTTTGCAAAAAGCCTCCTACTCTCTGAATAGCACAAGTTCAGATCATGATATCTAGATGTTTGTAGACACGGAGCAAGACCAACGTATGCCGGTCAGCATAAACTCGTGCTGACAATCTGCCTAACGCCTGAATTGGGATGGGGTTTCTAAGAACGAGGCCGAGGGAATTGCATGGAGAGTAAATGAATAAAGTTTTGTCTGACAAATATGCCACCCAATAGTCATCTCGTTCCTCTTTTTCTTAATATTGTTAGGGTTAGGGTAAATACGTTTAGTGACCATGCTATTCTTTTTTGGGGGGGGAATTGGAATCTCACTCCATCACCCAGGCTGGAGTTCAGTGGCACACTCACGGCTACCCCAGCGTCAACCCGCTGGGCTCCGGCGATCCTTCCTTCTCAGCCTTCCAAGTAGCCGGAACTACAAACGTGTGCTACCATGCCCAGCTATTTATTTATTTATTGTAGAGACAAGGTCTTGCCAAGGTGCCCGGGCTGGTCTCGAACTCACGGGCTCAGGCAATCCACTTGTCTCAGGTTCCCAAAGTGCTAGAATTACAGGCTGAGCCACTGAGCCCGGCCTGTGCTATTATTTTATATGAATAGCTGGTGTCCAGAGATATAAGATATAAGATATAAGAGATATAAGATATGTATGTATGTATGTATGTATGTATGTGTAAGTCATGGTCTCACTCTGTCGCCCAGGCTGGAGTACAGTGGCATGATCACAGCTCATCACAGTCTCGACCTCCTGGGCTCAGGCGATCCTTATGTCTCAGCCTCCTAGTAGCTGGGACTGCAGGCACATGCCACCACACCTGGCTAATTTATTTTGCTTTTGTGTGTGTGTGTATGTGTAGAGATGAGATCTCATTATGTTGCCCAGGCTGGTCTTGAACTCCTAGGCTCAAGCAATCTCCTCACCTCAGTCTCTCAAAGTGCTGAGTGAGCCACTGCCCCTAGCCAAGATATTTATTTACTTTCTCCATCTGTTCACCCATAGGCCTCTACGTAGTCTGTTCCACCTCCCGACGTGTCTTCTCTGCCTTGTCCCCTGCGATGGTCTCACTCCATCCTGGGGTGGCTGAGGAGGTGACCCCAGCCCCTTGGGTCCTGTGTGTGCTGGGCAGACACTGGATCCTTCAAATGCTTCAGGGCGCAGCCTCCCTGAGAGGGAGGCCTCTTCTTTGCCTGTCCCATCCTCCTCTCCCTGCCAGCCTCAGCTCTGCCAGACTTCCCTTCCAAGCCTGGCTTCCAGAAAGCAGTGAGAAGAGAGAAGTGCTGGGGGGAAGGAAAACCCCACTCTGAAACACGCTTGTGAATTTCATTATCTGTCTCCTGAATAATTTTGCTTTTTTTTCTTACTACGAAATTCGTATTCATTGTGGGAAATTTATAGACTTTTGACACAACAGCAAGACCCCGTCTCTTAAAGAAAAAAAAATAACTGGGGGTGGTGGCAGGTGCCTGTCGTCCCTAGCTACCAGGGAGGCTGAGGCAGGAGGATGGCTTGAGTCTGGGGGTTGAAGATGGTAGTGAGTCATGACCGTGCCACTGCACTCCAGCCTAGACAACAAGACCCTGTCTCTGAAACATAAATAAAAACTTTTGATAGCAAAAAGAAGAAAGAAAAAGTCACTTTGTAATCCTACCAGTAAGAGACAGCCACTGTTCGCATTTTTGTTTAGAGACTCACAAATATATCTTACCACACCATGAAGTCCCTATTAATATTATTGGCCATCTAGGACTTGTGAATTTATGTAATCTACTTAAAAACAAATACATGCTGTACTATTAAGATAGAGTTGAGGGGAACAAACCAAAATGTTAACAGTGATTAACTCTGAGGGGCAGAGCTCAAATGATTTTTCTTTGCATTTTAAATGTGTATATATTACGTCAATACTTTTTTTGTTTTGTTTTAGTATTTTTTGTTCGTTTGTTTTAAAGCAGGATTTATTGAGAGGATACAAAAAGCTCCCACAGTGGGAGGGGACTTGAAGAGGTTGCCCGTTTTTATTTTTATTTTTTTTTTAGCGATAGGGTCTTGCTATGTTGCCCAGGCTGAATTCAAACTCCTGGGCTCAAGCGATTCTCCTGTCTCAGCCTCCCGAGCAGCTGAGAATATAGGTGTGAACCACCACACCTGGTTTCTGCATAAAAAATGCACCCAGCAGAAAAAAGGGGAAGACAAGAATCTACTAAGAAGGCTGTTTCTGGGTGGTGAGATTCTGGATACTGTTTTTCTTCCTTCCGCCTTTTTGTATTTTTTCAATGTTTGTAATAAAACAAATATCATTTAATAATTGCAATGAGGAGCTTTGTTATGAAGATGCTCAGTTATCCGTAGAAGAATAAGTAAGTCAAAGAAGGGTAAATAGGCCACATGGCGGCTCACACCTGTGATCCCCAGTGCTTTGGGAGGCCGAGGTAGGAGGACTGCTTGAGCCCAGAAGTTCGAGGCTGCAGTGAGCTAGGATCACACCACTGCACTCCAGCCTGGGTGACAGAGCGAGACCTCGTCTCTAAGTAAACAAACAGACAAATAAAATAAGCAAAAAAGAAACAGATGGGTGAGGACCTCTAGTGTCACCCGCCTGTCAAGTCGCCCGTGGGACCCCAGGGGAGACAGACTTCCACCTCACATTTAGGTTCCGATGGAGGATGCAGGGTTTCCCCCAGTGGGTCTGGTTTCTACCCTGACCAGCAGGAGAGGCGCCCATGCTCTCACCATGACCACAACTTCCCGTGGTTTTTTCAGCATCTCAGGGGAAGCAGAGCCCCAGATTCCGTGCATGGCAGCCCCTGACACAGCACCCCAGCTCCCCCCTGTCACTTGCCATGGGTGATTCCCGGCTCGCCTGCCTGACTGGCAGCTTTGGAAGAGAAAGGCCCTGCACCGGCCTAGCTCTGGGCAGGAGCTGACTTCCTGCCTCTGTGACGGCCACGTGGCCAGGACTAGTGTACCCCCGAGGCGAGGGTCAGAGGCAGCTCTTAGTGTTCAGACTTAGTGCTCAGCTGGGGGAGACACTGGTGAAAAGCTTGGGGGTTGCAAAGCTGGTATCAAATTGGGGGTGTGAGGTTCTCAGTTGAGAGAGCTCTTGGGGCCAGGCACGGGGGCAGCTCTTTGGGAAGCTGAGGCAGGAGGATTGTTTGAGGCCAGGAGTTCCAGACCAGCCTGGGCAACATAGCGAGACTCTATGTCTACAAAAAAATTTTAAAAATCGACTGGGCGTGTTAGTGCAGGCTTGTGGTCCCAGCTCCTTGGGAGGCCAAGGCAGAAGGATCACTTGAGCCCAGGAATTTGAGGCTGCAGGGAGCTATAGTCACACAGCTGCACTCCAGCCTGTGGGATAGAGTGAGATCCTGTCTCAAAAAAAAAAAAGAGCTAAACCTGTGTGCTGGGACCTCAAGGTGTGAAGAGGTAAAGACAGAATGTTACAGCACTCGGGGGACAGGTAAGGTAGGTGCTTAAAACTAGCATCAGCGGATCCTGGCTGCACCCCCCGCCATGGACCCCTCCCTGCCTCCGCCCACCTTGAAAACCACTTTCAGCATCAACCGGACAAAGGAAATGTTGGGTATGTTGTGAATTCTGGGTTCCAAGAGAGGGAAACTGAGGCAGAGGCCGGCGGAACTGCTTGATCAGAGCCAGGAGTAGTGAGCTGGCAGTGGAACTGAGAACCCAGAGCCTGAGCCTCGGTCCCCAGTGCTCTCTGGTCATACGCACATGCTTCTGTGGACACCAAGTGGCAGGCATTGCTGGTTGGAAGGAAAGTTCACGTGAAACGGGGGCCGCTGAGATAGGAAGGACTACACTGCTCGCCCGTTCTAGGTAACGATCATCGTTGCCACCTGGAATCCCAAAGGACTCTGCAGAGGGCCCCTCGCATCGCTTGCAGAGTGACGCACGGTAGCAATTCAGACTCCTGCCTTCTCTCTCGCTGCCACACTGCTCATTGGAAAATGGCACCGGCTTCCCTCCCGAGAAGGGTCTGGCACGCCTTCATTTTTCACAGATTTCTACTTCTCATGACAACGCCGGCCCCAGGCCTCCAGGAAAACACCGTCGCCCCTGGTACTGCCTTGGGGTCGCCCAGCCTGGGGCTGACATCCTGGGGAGCTCGGCTGTGTCCCAGCCCCTTGAGGAAATGCAGGGCCATGGGGACTCGGAAGGCCTGCCTTAGCCGGCGTCAGATGGGACTGGAGGGAAGAGGAGGAGAGGAAGGCCTTCATCTCTGGTCAGGGTCCCAGTCCTGGAGTTTTTGTGATGTGACTGTCTCCCGGCCGTGCGCTGGTCATCTGATGTAGGTGCACTGGAATTATTCAACAACCTTTTATTGAGCACCTACTGTGTGCTGGGTACCAAGATATGAGTCAGAGATACAAAAACAATGAAAAGTCACGGCCGGTGCCTTCTGTGAACACATCTCTGGTCCCGGCGTGAAAGCCAGGGACTCTCCTAATACTCACATTCCAAATCAGCCCTGAGGTGCAGATGGAGAAAGCTGGCTTACTTGCTAGTGTTTGAAGGGTTTTGATATGAGCCCAGTCGATGCTGAGCATTTTACAGATCTTACTTCAATTTTCACAGAAGTAGGAGGTAGTTGCCATGATCGCTGGCCCTATTTTACAAAACCAGCAACCGAGGCACAGAGAGATGAAAGAAATAGCCAAAGGACCCACAGTGGGGCCCTGGTAGGACTCTAGAACCTGTAACACTACGTTGTTCTTTCTTACTTGCATTGTGAGGTTGGGAGTGCATGGGTCAATAGGCTTGGCCAATGGGAGGAACTCCGACATGTGAATGTCCCACCTCCTGCCATCCATGTGAGGACAGATCTGTGGCCCGGTGTGGTGACTCACACCTGTTGTCCCAGTACTTTGGGTGATTGAGGCAGGAGGATTGCTTGAGGTCAGGAGTTCAAGATTAGCCTGGGAAACATGGTGAGACTTTGTCTCTATAAAAAAATTTTTTTAAACTTAGCTAGGCATGGTGTACTGCCTGTAGTCCCAGCTACTTTAGAGGCTGAGGTGGAAGGATAGCTTGAGCCCAGGGATTGGAGGCTGCAGTGAGCTCTGATTATGCCACTGCACTCTAGCCTGGGCGGCGGAGGGAGATCGTGTCTCTAGAACAAACAAACAAATAAATAAAATCAAGGAGCTGGCCCTGCTGATATTACTGGAAGGAAGTTTAGTGCCCAGTTTCAGGGTTGAGTGACATCTACTGGGCGGTGAAGCTGGCAACACTATTAGGAAATTCAATCAGAGGTGACGGACAGGTAGATGTCATGCGACAATGGAAGTGCCTCCGAACAGGAAATATGTAAAAATCCACTGGGGCTCCAGATGGTGACCAGATGGATAATCAGAGAGGCTGTGGGGCAGGTAATTCTGGGAACACCTGCGAGCCAATTAAGGTCCCTGACTGATGGAGGACCAGGCAGATTATTGCTGTAGGATCTCAGGTGTTTGTTAGGGCTTCAGGGTTCCAATAAATAATGCCCCTTATCTCTTCCTTGGCTTGAATTCAGTTGGGAGACAGGAATCAGACAACGGAGGCCAAGATATTACCTTTTTTTTTGAGTTGGAGTCTCACTCTGTTGCCCAGACTGGAGAGCAGTGGCACACTCCTGGCCACCGCAGCCTTGACCTGCCGGGCTCCGGCGATCCTTCTGCCTCAGCCTTCCAAGGAGCCAGAACTACAGGCACGCACTACCACGCCCAGCTAATTTTTCATTTATTGTAGAGACAAGGTCTCACCAAGTTGCCCGGGTAGGTCTCGAACCTGTGGGCTCTGGCGATCCACTCACCTTGGCCTCCCAAAGTGCTGGGATGACAGGTTGAGCCACTGAGCCCGACCCCCTCCTTTTTTTATTGGCAACGCTTCCGTTGAAGAATGTGGTTGATGTCTATAGGTCAGAGATACTGAACCCCAGAATAAGATGGACTTGCCAGGCACGGTGGCTCATGCCTGCAATCCCAGCACTCTGGGAGGTGGAGGCAAGAGGATTGCCTGAGCCCAGGAGTTGGAGGCCAGCCAGGCAACTTGGCAAGACCTCATCTCAACAATAAACAAAAAATTTAGCCAGATGATGTGGCACGTGCCTATAGTTCCAGTTACTTGGAAGGCTGAGGCGGAAGGATTGCCTGAGCCCAGCAGGTCAGGGCTGCAGTGGCCATGAGTGTGCCACTGCACTCCAGCCTGGGCAACAGAGTGAGACTCTGACTCAATAAAATACGTAAATAAAAGATGAATTTACCGCCATCATGGCAGCACTGGGCCATCCTGGTTCTCTCTTCCTTGGGGGATGGGTCTGTTTCATCTCAGGAGAAAAGGGCGGCAAGGCTCTTGCTGTCTGCGGGCAGGCTGGCCCAAAAATGACCCCCGAGGGAGATGAGCCAGGTAGAGACCTGTCAGTAGACCTCAGATGCCAAGCGAAGGATACAGAGACAAGGCAGAGGACCAGTTACTTGAGAAGGAGCAAAAGTCAGGCGATAGACGACAGCGGAAGGTAAATTTCCACACACTGGGCCAAATTCCCAACTGGGAAAAGTCACCAGCTGCAACTGTCATGGGAATCTTTCACCGAGAGACAGAAGGGACATCGAGGCTTCTTTGCCAGGAAGCAGCGTTTATTTGTGCCCGCACCAGCTCTACGGATTCACATCCAACGGCTGAGCCCCGAACACAGCGGGACACTGCCTTATGTACCTTTTTAATTTTCCCTTTACAGTGTAACCCCTTTGTCCCCCTTACATGGCAACATTTTTGGTGTTATACGTTTGATTGGGCACTTCATGGCTCGGGGCTGCAGTTAGACCTACTTGTCACATATCAGTTGGTTTTTCACAATCTTCTCATTTACATGTCCTATCTGTCGACTGGCCCGCAGAGTTATGTGTGTGATTGGTTCCCTCCAAAAGTTTAAGCATGTAACCCCCCAAAGTAAAAGCCCACGAGAGAGACAGCACAAAGACGCAGGAAGTAGTGTATTTCCCTTTCTGCAGCTTAGAAGGGCCCCAGCCTCACAACAGTCTCCTGATTGGTTGTTCTCTGTCCACTCTTGCCCCACTGCAGGCCACAGCACCCATCCCCTAAAAGCCCTCCAGTGGTCATCTGCTGCGTGGCCACCAGGCAGCACACCCTCTGCCCTGCTAGCCCGCCTGGCTCAACTCCTACTCTGCCCCTATGAGCCTTGGCCACTCTGGTCCCTTGAACACGCCAAGGCTCATTCCTGCCTCAGGGCTTTTGCATCCATTGTTTCTCGGACTGTGTTCCAGTTCTCTGTTGCTGCATCACAGACGGCCCCACGGTTGAGTGGCTGAAGACAGCAATTTTATTATTTATTACGATGATTTTGTGGGTCAGGAATTTGGGCAGGGATCAACTGTATAATTCTATCCCACGCGGCATTGATGTGGGTCACATGCTGGTGTTCAGGAGGTGGTTGATCTGGTCTGGAGGGTTTAAGACAGCTTTGTTCACATGCCAATCTCTTGGCAGGGATGTCTGGAAGGTTCTGGAAAGTTCTGGAAGGCTGATCCTGCTGGGCCAGCTCAGTGTTTCTGGGCACTCTCGGGGTCTCTCTGTGTGTTGTCCCCTCCAGCAGGGGAGTTCACTTTCTCCCTTGATGGCTAAGGGTTTCCTGATGGAGGGTCCCAGAAGACAGGGGGCAGGAGCTGCTGGTCTCTTACACTCTGAAACTGGCCCAGTGTCAATCTTGTTGTATTCTAGTGGTCAAGGAGTCCAGGAGTCCAGCTAGATTCAGGGCAGGGGCCACGGACCACCTCTCCATGGGAAGAGAGGCAAAGATCGTGTGACCCCTCCAGTTTGCTGCCGTCTAAAAGGCTTTGCTCCCAGGTTTCCACAAGCCCGGCTGACTCAGACCTCAGCTCTCTGCAACCTGACCACCGTATATGAGTGGTGTGCTACATGGCCCTCCTTACCTGCTTGTGTTGTGTATGTTCTACTGTTTATCTTCTACTTTTTTGAGTTGGAGTCTCACTCTGTCGCCCAGGCTGGAGTGCAGTGGCATGCTCACGGCCACTGCAGCCTCAATCTGCTGGGCTCAGGCTATCCTTCCGCCTCAGCCTTCCAAGTAACTGGAACTATACGTGTGTGCCACCATGCTCGACTAACTTCTTGACTTATTGTAGCGACGAGGTCTTGCTACGTTGCCCAGGCTGGTCTCAAACTCCTGGGCTCAGACAATCCTCCTGCCTCCGCCTCCCAATATGCTGGGATTACAGGCGTGAGCCACCATGCCTGGCCCGTTTGACTTCTTTGTCTTCACGGCTCCCATCGGTGTCTGAATTAACTTGGCTATTGGTCGTTCCTCCCTGGAATCTAAGTGGCATGTGCATAGGGACTTCATCTTGTTCACCGTCTGATCCAAGGGCCTAGAATGGCACCTGTCGCACAGTAGGCCCTCCAGAAGACCTGTTGAATGAATCAATGAGTACTGAGTGGAGAGGTGGGTTGATGGGGACTGTTTCTGTGGGGAGCTCCAAGGCTCTGGCATTCTGGCTATCTGTCCTCTGAGTGTCCCCGGAGGAACGGGATGGTCTGCTGAGAGCAAGGAGGCCGGGCGTAATGAGACATGATGCTGGCAGGAGCTAAGGCAGAAGAGGGCATTTCTCTGTGCCCTGTACCATCAAGGCCAAGTCCAACAGTCAGTCTAGGCTAAAATTAGGCAAGGGGAGGGAAGGCTCATTAAGAAGATGAACAGGGGAATATCCAAACACAAAGGAAAATGATACAGCACAGACGAATGTAAGAGTAAACGAACATATTAAAATATCAGAGTTGGCTCAACCCCGTAATCCTAGAGCTTTGGGAGGCTGAGGCAGGAGGATTGCTTGAGCCCAGGAGAGTGAGACCAGCTGAGGCAACACAGCGAGACCTTGTTTCTACAAAAGAAACAAAAAAATTAGCCAGGCGTGGGGGCACATTCCTGTAGTCTCAGCTACCCAGGAGGCTGAGGCAGAAGGATTGCCTGAGCCCAGGAGGTCAAGGCGGCGGTAGCCCTGATCGTGCCGCTGCACTCCAGCCTGTGCGATGCAGTGAGACTCGAGACTCCAGCAACTGCCCCACGGAGGCCTCCCTGCTGTCCTTGTACCTCTGCATCTAATAGGTGGGTGCCTATAACGGGCCAAGTCAAGCAACGCACCCATGTCCTCGCTGTAAGGGAGTGCCTGGCATTTCTAGCTAGAACTTGGCATCTCCCGAGGACTTCACAAGGCCAGAGTTCTCCAAAGGAAAGGGTTTATACTTGTGCAGCCACACAAATGACAGCGGAGGGAGGCAGTGTAAGAAGCGACTGCAAGCCGGGCTCAGTGGCTCAGCCTGTAATCCCGTGCCTTGGGAGGCTGAGGTGAGTGGATTGCCTGAGCCTGTGGGTTCGAGACCCGCCTGGGCAGGCGAAACCTCATCTCTACAATAAATCAAAAAAATTAGCCGGGCGTGGTAGTGCACGCCTGTAATTCCAGCTACTCGGAAGGCTGAGGCGGAAGGATCACCGGAGTCCAGCAGGTTGAGGCTGCGGTGGCCGGAAGCGGCCACTGCACTCCAGTCTGGGTGGTGGAGTGAGACGCCAACTCAAAAAAAAAAAAAAAAAAGAAAATATTTCATTAAAGCAGAAATCAAAACCAAACAGGAGTATCAACATTTCTAACAGATAAAAAAGACTGTAGGTCAGAAAAAGTAAAAAGAGACACAGAAGGTCATTATATAATGAAAAAGAGATCAATTTCACAAGGAGATTGAATAATCTTAAACATATATGCACCCAACACTAGAGTGCAAGATATATAAAGTAAATATTAATAGAT
>CAUYQG010210569.1:0-10660 GCA_963574415.1 Tarsius wallacei | reverse complement strand
GATGAGGTCTTGCCAAGTTGCCCAGGCGGGTCTCGAACCCGTGGGCTCAGGCAATCCACTCACCTCAGCCTCCCAAGGCACGGGATTACAGGCTGAGCCACCGAGCCCGGCTGGGAGGAACTACTATTATCCCCATTTTACCAATAAGGAAGCTAGAGCCCAGAGAGGTGAAGCAACTTGCTCCAGGTCACACAGCAAGGAATTCAAACCTGGCTCCAGAGGCCCTGCCCTTAGCCTCCTGCTGCCTCTCCTGGCCCCTGTGGTAACCCATCTGTCCTCCAAGGAGACTCTGAGTCCACAAAGCCTGTGACTCATGGGGAGGGCAGTGTGGGGCAGTGAAAGTAGCAGGACTCTGAGTCCAGGTCACCGCAACGCTCCAAATCTTACTTCCCTTGACTGCACCTGTCCTGTACTCAGGCTGTGGTAGAGATTAAATAAGACCATGCAGATATAGGTCTGAGTCATCGCAGTCTCGCCCGGCACTGGGAGCTGGAGATGCCACCCTGGGGATGGAGCCATATGGCCTCAGCGAGGCCTGCTGCACTCCAGGCCTCAGTTTCCCCAGTTGTGGTCTCAGAGCCCATCTTCTTGGATGGGTTTCTGAAGTGGTCCAGCCCTGGCCCCATGCACAGCTCCAGTAGAGACACGATGTTGGGAAGTGACAGGGCAGAAACTCTATTGAGCAGTTCAGCTCTGTCTCTATGTCACCAGCATGGACACACAGAGGTCACCCCACCCCGCCCCGCCCGGATTAGCCCAGAATGCCCTCTGCCTCTTTGTGAGAAAAACGATGAACAGATGGCTGCTGAGCCTGTGGGGATTAAGGCTGGACCAAGGGAGGGAGAAGCCCCGGGATCAGCTTGCTGCAAGAGGGGCACTCCTGGCCCTGACACAGCAGCCCCCTGCTCAGCAGCCCCTGGCTCCCAGCAAGCTGAGTGTGAGCCATGGACTCCAGCGCCAGGCAGCCGTTTGGGCATACCCTCAGACAAAGGCCTGATTCCGGCAGACACCTGTCACCTTGGCACAACCAGGGCCCCGGGGCAGCATGGTAGGCTGTGGGAGGCCACCAGGGAGAAGGATAAAAACCGAGGATGGAGCAGAGACTCAACACCTCCAGGGAAGAGGAAGCTGTCAATCTCAGCTCTGTGTCTGTCCTCAGGGCATGGCTTTGTGGGGGCAGCAGGCTGACAGGGCAGCCACGGTAGCCACAGGTCTCTATGGAGCCCAGCTCTAGCCCTGGGGACTTACTTGGCCAACTGGGGCTACCACTGGGGCAGGAGGAGCCTGGAGTTACTTCCCTATCTGGGACTTCAAGCCAGAGCCTGGTTCTGCCTAAGGGACAGTGTCTACACTGGAGGTTGCCAACCAGAGTGTTAGAAGCCATATCTCCTTTGCAGACTGACTTTGGCCTACTCTTTGCAGACTAGGTTTGTCTGTTTGTTTGTTTGTTTTTAATTGTTGCCAGCATTTCAACACCAGGAGAGTTCGCAAGCTAATGCAGATTTCTGGCTTGTCTCAAAAGCTCAGAAGACCAGCCACACCGGGCCCTGGCCGCTTCACATGGCAAGTGTCCAGTTGACACTGCTCCCTCTGGATGGGGCCAGTGATTTCCAACCAACCAGGGTGCCTGACCCTTTGTGGAATTTGTGACCGCAATCAGCAAACAACCCCATTTGAAGACCAATCTCTTCCCTGGGGGGACAGGGAGAAATGCATTTCAGGACAGAGATGCAGAGCCTGACCAGTGGTGGTGGCTCCAGTCTATAATCCCAGCACTTTGGGAGGCTGAGATGGGGGTTGGGGGATTGCTTTCAGCCAGGAGTTCAAGACCAACCTGAGCAACAAAGTAAGTCTTATCTCTGCAAAGTGGTCTTATCTCTACAAAAAATACACAAAAAAATTTAGCCAGGCATAATGGTGTGTACCTGCAGTCCCAGATACTTAGGAGACTGAGGCAGGAGGATTGCTTGAGCTTAGGAGATAGAAGCTGCAGTGAGCTATGATCACATCACTGCTCTCCAGCCTGGGTGATAGAATGAGATCCTGTCACAAAAAAAATAAGAAGCATCTCTCAGAAGCCCTGACTGTTCCTATTCCTCTGGTTTAGGGGAAGAAGAAAGAAGGAAGCCCCTTGCCCTGCCGAGACCCAAACTCCAAGGTGATCCCATAAGGACCTTCCAGGATCTGCAAGGAAAGCAACTGCTGAGGAAAGCCAGGCCATCCTGAATCCTTTGTCAGATAGAAAAGATTGTTAGTCTTTCCAGAACTTGGGTTCTTGGATAGAGAGATGCCCCATAGAGGAGAAGGAGTGAACTAAATGCAACATGCCAAGGCTTCTCATGTTTCCTGGCTACAATGCTACACTTCTCCCCACTTCCAGGTGGATGAACTTATACTCACCCCTCAAGACCCAGTTCAATATTAGCTTCTTGAAGAAGTCCTCCCTAAGACCCTAAAGCAGTCAACTGCCCCTCTTTTATGGACCCAGAACACTCTGCCCTCCCTTACTTATATCGTGGCACCAGCTGCCCCACATTATAATTGTTTAGATGTCTCCTCTTCCTCCAGGATTCAAGTTCCTTGAGGGCTGGGGACTTGGCCTGTTTCATTCCTAACACCCAGCATGGGCCAAATCAGGTGCCCAGTGAATGTTTTCTGATTAGATAGAAAGATAGATAGATAGATGATAGATAGATAGATGACAAGCAAGACAGATGGGAGATGATGGATGGATGCATAGTGATGGAAGACTGGATTATGCATGAACATTGGTTGAAGGGAAGGATGAATGAGTTGGTGCCCAGACAGGTGGATGGATGGATGAATGGATAAGGGGTGGATGTGTAGGTGCAAGAATAACTCTGGAAGTGTGTGTGTACATGTGTGTGTGTGCATGTACACGTGTGCAAATCATGGCAGCCATGGGTTGAGAGGAGGAGATGTAAAGAGAGGATATTGGGAAAATCCATAGTACTATGGTCTAAAAGTTACCAGCCTCTGAGATGGGCAGTACACTCATGTGACTGTTGATGTGGTCAAAAGAACACAGACACCACAGGAAACAGAGAGCCATGCCCACACTATCAGAGTAACAGCAGCTTGTGGTTTTGCAAACAACAAATCAATCAGTTAATCAAGAATGTATTGACAGCCTCCTACGTGCTCAGCTCTCCTGTGTTACAAATATGCCTCCTGCGGATAGGGGGCTTTTATCGGCAGCCAAGACATACCTAACATATGGCCCGAATTAAAGATATATATGAGTCTACAAGAACAGGAGTGCCTGGTTGTAAGCAAAGGCAGTAGACATCATTTTAAACTAAAAGAGGCCAGACATGGGGGCTCATGCTTGCAATCCTAGCACTTGGGAAGACCAAGGCAGGAGGATTGCTTCAGCTCAGAAGTTTGAGACCAGTCTAAGCAACACAGTGAGACCTTGTCTCTACAAAAAATAGAAAAATTAGCTGGGCATGGTGGTGCATGTCTGTAGTCCCAGCTACTTGGGAGGCTGAGGTGGGAGGCTGAGCCCAGGAAGTTGAAGCTGTAGTGAGCCATGATCGTGCCACTACACTCCAGCCTGAGCAACAGAGTGAAACCCCAACTCAAAAAATAAAATAAAAAATAATAATAAACTAAACGAAATCACAAAGAAGCCAACTTCCTGAAAGTTTGACTTGATAAAAATAAAACATTTTAAAAGTTAAAAAGATCCGGATAAAGAATACACAGGGACTGGCACAAAGAAAAGATGCTCAACTAATATTTGCTACGTGAAGAAATGAATAATGTGTTGGGTGGAACCACTTACTAGTAGAGGATGGCATTGCAACCCAACTCTATTCGACATTGCGAGAAACACAGGATAAAGAGTGAGGGGACCAGGTGTCCCACCAGAACCTTTTCCATAATTTGTCTGGCCCAGATCAAGCCACTATTCCTTTCTGAGTTTTACACTTTTTTTCATTAGTAAACTGAGAGAGTTCATCTCAAAATTTCTCTAGCTCAAAATAATTGCTCTCATCTTTCAATTGCCCTGTACTCTGATTTACCCTCAGATATATCAGATCATGGAATCTCCAAAGCAGCCCTTAACTTAGGGGTTTGTTTATTTCTAGATGAGGGAATAGAGGGGCAGAGAGAGGGAGGGATTTCCCCAGGTCACACAACTCATGAAAGACAGAACAGAGTTCAAATTGTTCCCAGATTGGCCCCTGATGAAATAATGAGCCTGGGTATCTGCCATCAATGGTGAAAGTCTAGAGGGAGTTTTGTAATGAAGGGATCAGGATGTCAACAGCTGAATCCACCAGTAAATCTTCACATCACAGTAAGAGAGGCAAGCAGGCATGGTATGCCTCCCAACATGGTGAAGTCCAAGACAGACTTTTGCAGAGAAATAGAAGAACCTGAATCCTATCATCAACTCTCCAATTTATCAAAAATATGGGAAATAGAGGAGCATGTTAGACAATTGCATGGCAAAGCAACCAGTAAAATCAGAATGTGGGACTTCTACAGGATAATTGACCTGGTTCCTTCAACAAATCCATGTCAAGGAGGAAAACAAAGAGGAAGGAGAAGCCATAGATAAAAAGAGAATTGAGAGACACATCAACAAAGCACTACGTGAGGACTTTATTTGGATCATGATTTGAACAAACCAAATTTCTTCTTCTTTTTTTTTTTCAGACAGAGTTTTACTCTGTTGCCCAGGCTAGAGTGCAGTGGCACAATCATGACTCACCACAGCCTTGAATTCCTGAGCTCAAGCAATCCTCCTGCCTCGACCTTTTGAGTAGCTGGGACTACCGGAGCACACAACCACACCTGGCTAATTTTTCTATTTTTCTGTAGAGACTCGGGGTCTCGCTTTGTTGCCCAGGCTGGTCTTAAACTCCTGCCCTCAAGTGATCCTCCTGTCTCAGCCTCCAAAAGTACTGGGATTATAGGCATGAGCACCATGCTCAGCCCTCATTTATTTACAAAGAATAAATGAGGGCTGGGCATGGTGGTACATGTCTGTAGTCCCAGCTACCCAGAAGGCTGAGGCAGGAGGATCGCTTGAGCCTAGGAGTTCAAGGCTACCTGCTCTGTGATTGTGCCACTGTACCCAGCCTGGGTAACAGAACCAGACCCTGTCTCAAAACAAATAAATAGATAAGATGACAATTAGAGAAATTTTAAGTGACTGGATATTAGATAATCTCAGGGAATGATTGCGATTTTTTAAAGATTTCATAATGATATTGTGATTATGTGTTTTGGATAGCCTCATGCTTTAGAGATATACATTTGTGTATTTACAGATGAACTGAGGTGCTGTCTGGAATCTGCCTTACCCATGGGGGAGAGGGTGGAAAGTGCACGGGGTGCCAGATGAAGCATGACCGGCCATTGGGTGATGGACACCTGGAAGTTTATGATACTTGTTGTCAACTTTTGTATATATTTGAAAGTTTCCGCGTCTGTTTCAACATCAGTGAGTGTTGCCATTTCTACCTGAGCCATGGAACAAGGGAGCTAACGTGTAAGGGTGATTTATAGGAGGGCCATTAAAAAATTGCAATGTAAAAAAATAAAATAAAATAAAATAAATTGCAATGTGAGGAGGACAAAGAGGTGACCAATGGTCAAAAGTCTCTAGGATCCAGCCACACAGTATAAGCAGTGAGGACTGTGAAGTGGGCAGGCTCACTCCTCCCGGGCACAGCCCCACCCCCACACAGCCATGGCACGGGTCCTCTCTTTCGGGCCTTGCTCTCTGATGGAGCCCATCTTCAGATTTTCAGTGGCGGAATGAGGACACAGGACTTTCCTCTGAGCTCTGTCTCACCCCAGCTTTCTGGGAACACAGCAGCCCACCACAGCGGGTGGGTAAGTCCCGTAGACGGCAAACCAGGGGAACGGGCCAGGCTGGCCTACTTACAATGCTGTCACACCAGAACTCGGCCACCTCATGGATCCGCATGGACGTCAGCAGGATCTCCCAGACCTCAAGCTTGAACATGTTCCCGATGATGATGTGCATGGGATGGCCCACCTGCTTGCTATCATCGATCACCGTCCGCTCCTCATCGCATTTCATGGTGCGGAAATGAAAGATCACCTGGTCACCAAGAGAGTGGACACCCATCTAGACTCACCACCCAAGCTCTGGCAGAAGCCACCGCCACTGTCACAAACTCCCAGGGTTGTCCCCAGGGGTCAGTTCACTCAAATCTGATCAGATGCCTCAGACCCCCAAAGCACCCCCACCCTGCCCGCACGCCCCTGGGGACGAGGAACCCACTTTCTCCGGAAGGACCCAGGCCTAGTCTCAACAGCTCTGTGTGTAAGGAAGTCCTTCCTCAAATAAGCCGAGTTCTGTGGCCACAGAAACACCAGTCCAGGGAAACCCAACAGACATCCAGGAACAAACACCAAAATCCCTGAGAGCCCTTTCTTCTCACTCAACACTTAGGGCTCCAGAAAAGTCCCAAGAGCACTTGCCCTCAGCCCATGCTGAAATTTAATCTTCACAGTTCCAGAATGGGTACCAGCTCAGGGCTGTCTAGATGCCCGGGGTTGACAGTTCCAGGAAGGGCCTGCCTGGCTGGGTTTTGGCAAAGTCAAAGGCCTTGGGGCACAGCTGGATGTGGAAGCCTGGGGGTCTTGTGTGGCCTGGGGGGGCCCACTCACCCGGGATCCAGTGATGAAGTTTGGGAGCTCCCCTGTGCCCCCGTGCAGAATGGTTTTCTTGACTCCTTCCACGTTCAGGAGCAGAGCGGCGTCCATGGCTCTAGGTGGAGGGTGGTGTCTGGCCCAGGCTGAGATAATCTCACCTCCGTGGAAGACACTTAGGCGGCTGAGACACGTGGGGATTTGCCTTGCGCGGAGGCGTGTGGATGAACGGAGGGGGTGGGGGCGGCGCCCCAAGCTGCTCATTGGGGCCACCCCGGTCACTCTGGGCATCTGCCCCATCCTACTCCTTACAGTCCCTGCCTGACACCCACAATTATTGTGCCAGGCTTTGATTTTGTTCCACCCCAAAAAAGGAGGCAGTCAGCTGAACTTTTTCAAAGAAGACAAGTGACAGAGTAGCAAGCAGAAAAGAGGCCTGGAGGCCACCAAAGTAAGAAAGGAGGGGCGGTTTGAAGCCCCCTTTACCTTGCCTGGTCCTGATTCAGACTCTCAGTCCCTGTAGACCCCAGGCCAGGGCTCCGGCTGCCTTAGCAGTCCAGCCACCATCCCTCTTTCCCTGTTTCCTCTTCCTTCGCTTCCCAAGATCTGCCCTCAGGAGGCTGTGAGATGGTGGCCCAAGGGAAAGGGGGCAGATTTCTGGCTTGGAAGGGAGCTAAGAGGACAAAATGCAGGAAAGGTTTGAGGAAAGTTGAGGGGCCCTCACAACCCCACTTCTGCCTCCTCTTCAAGGCCTGGTTGGGGGCAGTGGAGCTGCCTCCTTCCCTTTGGGAGGCCTTAGCTCTGTGCCCTGGGAACTAGGCGCAGCCTATTAGGAGCATCAGGGACCTCCTTCTGGCCTGAGACAAACGTGAAGGTGTGGTGTTTGGTGCCACCGTGTGGTCAGTTCAAGTACCTCTGCCTCCGCTCCCCAGCCTCTCAGGACTGTTGAGGACGATAAGCTAGGCAAAACCATTCCCTTCCTGGCGCTCGGCTCACGTGTTGCAGAGAGCAGGAACACAGGACCCCCACACAGGGAGAAAAGGGAACACTGGACTGGGAGCCAGATAGACTGGGAGGGGCTGTTCCCCCTCCCGTTTACTGACTCTGTGGCCATAGGCATTCTCCTATCTTCTCTAACCGCATTTTCCCAACTGAAACAGGAAGGTCGGCCTCTCCCTACTCCCTCTGCCAGGAAGTTGAGAGACCTGAAGCAGTGAAGGAAATCCGACTCTAGAACACCCTGAAAGTCTTGACTCCCCATTAGGAGTTGCTGGCAAGAGGAGACTAAAACTTAGGCCATCTGGTCAAAGTCAAGGAACCCAAACCAGGGGCGCCTCCAGGAAACCCTTCCTGATGCCAGACCCCCAAGGGCCCAAATTCATCCCTATCTGGGGGTGGGAGAAGGGAGAAGGCTAGAGGGATCTTCCCCTCCTCTCTTTCACCCTTTCTCCAGCCAACACAGCAACCTAAATGCATCCCCTTGCCTAGGGCGTAACATGGACACTTCGTGAAACCTCAAAGGAAAATAAAAGGTGAGAGAGGCATGTGGAGAGTGGAGAGAGCAAGCAGGCAGCAGGAGGCAAATGGCTGCTTGTGACCCTTGACCTGGGCGGGGGTTAGCTACATGGGTATCTGCTTTATAAGTACAGCAAGTCCTCACATGGGTTGTGAGTAGGTTCTTGGAAACTGCAACTTGAGGTGACATGACATACAGCAGGTCCTCAAATAACATCATTTCATTCAACGTAGTTTCCTTGTAACATTGATGAGAAAAAGAATTGATTTATGCATTATACATGGTCTCGCTTAAAGTCGCAGTTTTCAAGAACCTATCAATGGCATTGAGGACTTACTGCATTCATTATGCTAGACTTTATGTTTTAGGCATCCTTCTATCAGGAACATAATTCACAGTGGGGAGAGAAAGATCCAATCTTGGCTCTTCTCACACTTCTTTAAACTCTCCCACTGTTTCAATTGCTTCCCTTTGTAGAGGGTCCAAAGGTGAACACATAGATTGCAAGGATATTTAAGAGGCAGAACTAATAGATTTGGCCTGTGGTTGGTGGAGGGAGGTGGGGGTCATGAACAGAAGGGGATGTGGAAGCTGATTCAGTGGGGGGGACTGGTTTCTCTGCCAAGAAAAATGAGGATCCACTCCTGGGCTGTGCCTGGAGTCACAGCCTCCAGACGGATTTCCCTAGCAGCCTCTTGATTCCTGTCTTAGTCCATTTTCTGTACACAGAAAAGGTGTGTATTGCAGGAGACTGGGAAGTCCAAGAGCATGGAGCTGGCATCCGGTCAGCATCTGGTGAGGGCCTTCTTGCTGCTTCATAACATGGCAGAAGGTATCACATGATGAGAGGGCAACAGAGTGTGTGTCCACTCAGGTCTCTCTTCCTCTTCTTTTAAAGCCCCCGATCCTATCATGGGGGGCTCACTTTGGGGACTTTCTCTAATCCTAATTACCTTCCAAAGATTCCACCTCCAGCTGCCATCAACATATGAATTTAGTTGTTTCCAACACATGAAATGTGGGAGACACATTCAAACCATAGCAGTCTCCAGTCCGATCGCCTCATGAACTCCATTAAAATACAGCTCTAATAACCCACTTCCCTCTTAAAATTCAGCAAAGATTTCCCACCGCCTTCAGGATAAATTCTAAACTCCCTCCCTGGCTCACAGTCTCTGCCTGTCACCATCCCAGGCCCTACACTTGGGCCCTGACCTCAGCCCTACCCTGTCTGTTTTTTGCAGCCTTTCTCCAGCCCTAGGTCTTGGCAGAGCTCCAGACTCCCCAAACCAGCCCCCTCGCTCCTTAGCTAAAGCACCACCAGCTCAAGGAAGCCTGCCCTGCCCTCCACCCCCCTTCAGTTTCTCCACGCCCTAACAACCTCCCACTGCCCCTTCACGCCTCACAGTCATGGCACAGCTGCAGCTGATTACAATGATATGTCTCATGTCTGCTTCTTCCATCAGACTGACAGTTCAGAAGGTCCAAGAAACTGGTGGAAGCTTTGCTGTTGGACAAAGATGCCCCCCTCCACCGCAGGGCTGGAGCTTCTCCTCTATTCCCCTCCTCCCCAACAGAGGCAAGGGTGAAGCTCCATCCCCAACCCCACCCCAGAAAAGCCTCCACTTGGAACAACTACCTGGTATTTCCCCCTTATCAAGAACAGGAGCCCCTGCACCTATCTCTCAACTAGGAGCCTTTTTCCCCCAGAGTAGTGCTTCCTTCCCTCCTTCCAACCACCACTCCATGCCAGGCAAAAGGGAAAGGCTTCTCATTCAGAAGAAAATGCTTCTTCTCCTTTTCCTGTTGCCATGGAGACTGTGCTCCATCAACCTGACCTGCCAGTCACCATTCTGAGTGAGGGGAGAGGCGGAAAGCTTGCATTCATTCATCCTGGCATTCAGGAATTAGGAATTCAGGTTATGGAGTCAGACACGAAAGACTGAAGTTCCAACTCTGACATTCTGTACAATGTTGGATGAGATACTTCCTGTCTGAATCTCAGCTTTGTCATTTGCAATGAAAATAAAGATAGTACCCACTTCCTAGCCTGAAGATGAAGGAAGAATAAAGAAAGCGAATGCGCTTAGAGTGTGTGACACACAGTAAGGACTCGAAAAATTTAAGTTGCTATTATGAATTCCTGTGATGTGCCAGGCCCTGGAGAGACCACTGTGACAAGACTCCCATTGGAGAGGTTTTGTTTCTGTTTCATCTTCATCAAGCCTTTCCCACACCTTCAACTTGGTTTTCACAGAAACAACAATTCTTTCTTTTCCTCCTCCTATTTCACTAGTAAATGACATGAATTAAGCGCCTTAATTACAATTGCCAATACAACTGTTGTAAACATGTTTGGAAACAAAAATTTCTGACTCTCAAAAAACCAATTTCACTGGAGCAAACAAAGTGAGCAGGTCAACTGGAACACTGATTTTCTTTTCTTTCTTTTTTTTTTTAAGTTTTTGCAAAAACATCTTTTTT
>CAUYQG010210564.1:0-31007 GCA_963574415.1 Tarsius wallacei | reverse complement strand
CTTTATTTTTTGATACTTTATTTAATTGTTGTGTTCTAGTGGGGTAAGGTATTCTTACTACTGGCAGAGCAGTCACTATAAAACGTTAAGGGTTACAGTATATAATACATGAAAATAAAAATCTACTAACAAATATTTAAGCTAATATTTTTCATTTTGGGGTAGATAATGACATAATGTAGGCATGACTTATCACATGGATTTTTTTAAATGTTGTTTTTCTTCTCTAGGATCACAACGCTATGCTATTTTTTGTTTATTCAAAATGGGAGCTAAAGTTTTTGATACTGACATGGTGATTGTAGATAAAACAATCACAGATATATGTTTTGAAAATGTAACCATATTGTAAGTATTTTTTTAATCTTCAGAGAATAAAAATAATCTAAAATTCTACTTTTGTGAAAGGAAGTCCTAATTATTGGTTCTTTTTGCATTAAGATCTTTATTTATTTATTTATTTTTGTTTTTTTAATTTAATTTATTTTTTATTTTAAAGATGTGGGGTACAATTCAGGGTTAGGTATACAAATGTTCGGGTACATGTATTAAGATCTTTAAATGTTTAAAATGATTTTGAAAATTACTTTGTTCAAAAGAGGCCCATTTCTCTACTTGCAGTTTTCTTACGTAAAACAAATGGAAATATTATAATTAATATTAGCAATAAATAACTTACTGGATGTGATAACTTTTTGAACTTTCTATAAATATTTATAGTCCCAGTATTAACTAAGCTATGAATACCTTTACTATTATTTCATATAGAGTAAATTTGGGCATAAAACAGGTTCTTCCATCTCATGGGAGATTTAGTTACAGAAACACTAAAATAGTTTAACAACTTTATTTATAGGATGATCCTGGAGTACATACTAAAGGAAAAGCACTTTGAAAATTTGGGGGTGTTCTTTTTCTTATGGTGCAGTTCTTTCATGTACTCCAAAACAGTAAAGAAAAGATGGGTGATCCTCAGGGCTGTTTTTATTACCCCTGCTTTTTCACTGGCTCATTTTATTGTAGTCATAATACAGAACCAGAAAGAACTCCTCAGGTAGCCATAGAAATCATTTTTAACTAACATAAGTTTTTCCTGGCCACTTTCAAAAGTTCTAAGAGGAACTTAAATCAGTGTGGGATTTGTATTTCTTTATTTTCATATCTAAATGTTATAGCTACAAAACTATCAAGATAAAATCAGTATACTTTTGTGTGTGTGCCATTTCAGCAATAGAGCTAGACAGCTGAGATTTCAGAGGACTAGTTTTGCTACTCATACCGCATTTTTAAAAATCCATGGCAAACCTTATTCTGTGGTTTCTGGTCCAGTGTTCCACAGTAATAGTATAGCACAGAAAAATAAAATTCATTGTTCTGCGTTATTAGTAGTAATGCAGACCTTATTATAAGCTTTATGGAGCCAAAGGTATTTATTTAGGGTTCAGAAAATATTCCCAAATGCTTATATGATTGATGCTAAAAAAAAAAAAAAAAAAAGTTTCTAATTATCTGAATACATTTATTTCCATTATCAACTATTGGTACTGAAACTTTTTTTATGCCAAAATTACCCTGTTAATTGGCTCTTTTCTTCATGTCACTTTGCTATTGTTTGTTTTTACCACAAAGACAAAAATCAGACTTTTTTCCACCCAGGGAAAGAGCAATATGAGTTACTTGAGAAGACAACACATAATTTATAATTTTTTAAAAATTCTATAAATATTTTAAATTGTTCCAAAAATAACCTGACAAATGTTCTAAATGTTTTAAAATGTAAAATGTGCTTTTTGTTATGATGATTGTTTTTAATAAGTATTCAATATTTATGAATCTCTGGTTTTTCTCTAAATATTGACATTTGTTAGTTATTACCAAGAATACTGTATATTTAAAAGTTGCCAAATAATAAACTATAAAATATCTGGAAGTTATTTCTTGGATTTATGCAAACTATAGACTGGCCATTTATATCTTGAAAAGTCTATGCTTCATTTTTAAAATCTCTGAGCCTGATGGACCTCCCATCTGCAGGCAACATCTGCTGATGGACCTCTTTTGCAGTCTAAAGTATATTTTTTTATTAGTCACACCACCACAATATTTTATGCCAAAGGTAGTTCATTGTGTCTGCAAAAGGGTAAAGCCAATCTTAATTAACATTTGCTAAAACTGCAGAATTTCAGCATATTGGTTTAACAAATATATATTGGATATCTTCTACATTCCAGGCACAATGCTAAGTTAACAATACAGTGATCACCAGACAGCACCCACCTTCAAGGAGTTCATGCTTTGAAGTATATCCCTTTGTATATATTTTTTTGTTTAATTGTTTTTTTCTTTCCCCTATATAACCATATAGTGAAATGTTGTTTATACTTCTGGGATGGGAGAGGGGGCACAGTGGTGGTGGACTATAAGTGACTATTTATGAAGAAGAAATGAATAGTAAAGATTCAGCACACTTTGTTTTGGAGGAATAGTCATTTCATGAAATTACATATATATCTACCTTAAAATAGTGGTTTTTAAAGGAATGACAAGGAGAAAAAGTACTGGCAACAAAATGACAAGGGCATTTTATTTTTCTTTAAGTAATAGACTTGTATATATTGGTTAAATTGAATTAAGAGTGCCCTATTTTTGAAGCTGATAGCTCTGAATGTTGCAGTGATTCTCTTAGGTCATATATTCTGTCTTATTAATTATATATCCTTAAAACTTATTGCAAATGCCTATTTTATTCCCATAAACTTTGCACATATTGAGGAGATTTTGCAATCTTGGGCCCCTTGCAGCTTTCTGTTTATTTATTTTAAAAATTTTATTGTGTATATTTGAGGTCTACAACATGATGTTATGAGATATATATAGATAGCAAAAGATTTACTATAGTCAAATAGATTAACATTTGTCATTTCACATAGTTACCATTTTTTGTGACAAGGGTACTGAAATCTATTTAATTTAACAGAAATTCCTAATATAATTTTATTAACTTTAATTCTCATGTACAGTATATTATACTCTAAACTTGTTCATTCTCCATATCTGCTATTTGGTGATCTTTGACCTACATCTTCCCATTTCCTCCCCCACCCCTATCCATGGCATTCTCTACCTCTATATTGAACTCTCCCTCTTTCTTAAAGTATTCCACATATGAGCGAGATCATACAATATTTTTCTTTCTGTGTCTGACTTATTTCACTTAGCATGATACCCTCCAGGTCCATTCATGTCCTGGCAAATGGCAAGATCTCCTATTTTAAGGTGACTAATAGTCGTGTGTGTTTATGGATCACTCCTTTCCTTCCTTCCTTCCTTCCTTCCTTCTTTCCTTCCTTCCTTCCTTCCTTCCTTCCTTTTCTAAGTTCTTTCAGTGTTTCACTGCAGCACTGAAGATAGTTCCCTATAGCTCTTCTTGTAGTATGCTGAGGGCATTCAGGGACTTTTTTTTTTTGAGTCGGGGGTCTCACTCTGTCACCCAACCTGAAGTGCAGTGGCATGACTACAACTCACCACAACCTTGATCTCCTGGGCTGAAATGATCCTCCCACCTCAAACTCCCAAGTAGCTGGGGCTGCAGGCATGTGCCAGCCAGCCCGGCTAATTTATTTATTTTTTGTAGAGATGTGGTCTCACTATGTTGCCTATGCTGATCTCGAACTCCTAGGCTCAAGCATTCCTCCTGCCTCAGCCTCCCAAAGTACTGGGAATACAGATGTGAGCCACCACGTCTGATCCTCACATTTTCTTTTTTCAGTCATCCATCAATGGACATTTAGATTATTTCCATATCTTGGCTATTTTGAATAATGCTGCAATGAAAATGGGAGTGCAGGTAACTTTACAAGGTAGTAATTTCATCTTCTATATGTATAAACCCAGAAGAGAAGATTGCTGGTCATATGGTAGTTTGTATTTTTAATTTCTTTAGAAACTTCTATACTATTTTCCATAGTGTTTGTATCATTCTACATTCCCACCAACAGTGTATTAAAATTCGCTTTTTACACCCCCTATCAACATTTCTCTCTTGTCTTTTAGATAATAGCCATCCTTAGGGGTATGAGGAAATATAGTGGTTTTAATTATATTTCCCTAATGTCAAATGCTGATTTAAAATGTTGTGAAAACATCAAAGGATGTTATAATTTTATTTTCCACTGAGTTAAATTTCTAACTTTATGAATGTCTTTGTTTTTAGTAATGAAGCAGGGCCAGACTTTCAGCTGAAAGTAGAAGTGTACAGTTGTTGTATAGAAGAATCTTCCATAACCAATGCACCAAAAAAGCTAGCTAAGAAGCTTAAGACGTCTATAAGTAAAGCTACAGGAAAGAAAATAAGTTCAGTGCTTCAAGAAGAGGATCATGAAACATGCTTGCTCCTCAGTTCTGCTGTTTCGTAAGTTTCCTGATACAGCAATTATGGTGACATAAATATTTAGACTTTTGAGATATTTTAAAGTATTATATGTGGAGTATATGTTTACATTTTACATGGGAAAACATCCTGAACAGAAAAAAAAGCATGATTGTCTGGCATCTACCCAACTGAGGTATCCTTAATACTTTCCTTTAAAGATAGCAAGTTGGGTGACAGTGTTTTTAGTGATCTGTAGTGATTCCAGTACAGGTTGGGTATTCCTTATCTGAAATACTTGGGACCAGAGTGTTTAGAATTTTTTACTATTCTGGATTTTGGAATATTTGCATATACACAATAAGATATCCTGGAAATGGGACCCAAGTCTAAACATGAAATTCATTTATGCTTTATATATACCTTATACACACAGCCTGAAGGTAATTTTATATAATATTTTTAATAATTTTGTGCACAAAACAAGTTTTGACTGCATTTTGACTTTGACACATCACTTGAAGTCAAGTATGGAATTTTTTACTTGTGATATCCTGTAGGTATTGAAAAAGTTTTGAATTTTGTATTTTCAGATTAGGGATGCTCAGCCTGTATCTACCAGAAAGATGAAGTATTTTTCTTGGAAAGGGACTAGGTATATGTCAAAGTATTTGCTACATATCAGTCCACTAATTCAATTTTTGTATATATGTCATGATTTATTGTTACAGATTTTAAAAAATATTTTATCTCTTAACCAAACCACATTATCATTGTAAAACCCAACAAAAATTTTAAAATCTTTAATATCATCTAATATCCAGTCTATATTCAAATTGCCCCAGTTCTAAAAAAGTCTTCATATTATTTGTTTAAATCAAAATCCAAACAATGTCAGCAATATTAAATTAGGTGAGTTTTAAATTTCTTTAGTCTATTATGATTTCCTGTCCAATTTTTTCTTGCCAGTATTTATCGAAGAAATTAGATCTTGTAGAATTTCCCATATTTAGAATTCAGCTGATTTCCCATATTTAGAATTCAACTGATTGCTTCCTTGTGATCTTTTAAATCATTTTTTTCTGGCCCTTGTATTTCTTATAACCAGCAGTTAGATCTAGAGGATTAATTAGATTCAGGTTCTCTTTTAGGGCAATATTACTTCGTATGAGTAAATGTACTTCCTACTACCATTCATCAGGAGGCTTTGTCCCCCATTTAGAAATGTTAACATTGATCAGTGAGTTTACATGTTGCCAGCCTGATCCATCCATTATAAAGTCCTTTATAAATCTTTGATGTAATGGTTTTAGCAGGCATTGCTGATCATTTATTATTTCATTTGTTATTTTATTGTAATTTGGTGACTTCCTAAATCTTGAAAACTGCATTTTTCTTCTAAACGAAAATTCTTGCAAAGAACTTATCATCATAAACTCTCTGCATATAATCACAATAAAATTGGTGGAGGAAAGAGAAGGAAAAAATACTTGATTCTTATGTTTGCCAAATTTTAGAATAGTAAGTTGATAGGCTAGCAATCATGGAGGTGACCAGTATTATTTTATTTGAACTCTTGAGTTGTTTCAATTTATTATAGTTTTATTCTCTTTGATGCTCAAATTGTTCATCTTTGGTTAGTAAGCAGGCTTCAAGTTGACTTCTACATCCTTTAGAAAAAACCTAATCTTTGATAACTTTTTTACTTTCTGACACAGTAAGATATTTCATGTTCATCTTATATCTTTCTGCTCAGACTCAGAATCACTGTTTCCCCTGGTTTCTTTCAGATACCTTCTTCAAACATTGTGTTTGTTTCTCCACAAATAGTTTTATGTTTATGTTTCCTTGGAACATTGTTGATCAGGCTACATTCCTAGAATTTTTCTGCATGTCTAGTAGAGTTGGCTCTTCATGTCAGTAATTTTACTGTAATTATAAAAAGCAAAATATTTTAGGTATAGATCCTGGAAGCATCAATCATCAAAATGTAATTAAATTACTCTTTTCATGTCAGATGTATTACATGTGAAATATGCTTTGGCACTCTAGCGTAGTGACTTTCAATCTATTTTGATTGAGACTTTATGCAAGAAATACATTTTACATCATGACTGAGTGTACAGTAATATAAGCAGATAGATCTTATAAAGTGATACTTAGCCCTTACTAATTAAATATAGTTATTAGGCACTTTCTTATTCTGTTGCTTTCAGTTTTTAAAAAATGCTGTTTGTAAATAATTAAACTGATTTCATGTTCCATGAATGAGTCCCAATTCACAGTCTGAAAAATAGTCATTGAAGGTGTAAATCTGCCCAATATAAATGTCATTTAAAAAGGGACAAGGAACTTCTAATTATTTTTTTTTAAATCTAAGACCATCTTTAAAACTTTTCTACATTAAGATTATATCAAGGATTTTGTAGAAGGTACTTTAATTCAACCATCACAAGTAGATTTTTTTAATGATTAGATAAACATTTCTATTTCTAGGTTGAAACAGACTTTAGAACAGAAAGAGACCTTAGACATAATCATCTAGTTCAGTAGTTTTAAACTTTTTTATGCAGCAAAACTCCTTATTTTTAAAATGACAGGACTAATAGTGTCCCTTATCCAACTACACTATACTTTGGACAAGTTACATTTTTCTTTAGCCTCAGTTTTCTCATATTAAAGGTAAAGATGCTTAGACACAACCATTTCTTTTTAGAAAGCTCCTTAGAGACATTTTTAGGTTTTTATAGGAACCTTTCAAGCATGTAAAAACAAGAAATGGACTTCTCAAACAGTTTAAAACGTCATTGTTTGGCAGTGTGTACTTAATTTTGTTATTCTGTCATTTATTACTTGTATGATCCAAGCCAAATTTATATACTCTCTGGGTTTTTGTTTTCCCCTCTATAAAATGGGAATGGTAATAATAAAATAATATCTAACTCAATAGGATCATTATGTGATTGAATAAGATAATTCATGAACTTGATATAAAGTAAGCATTTAATAAATGTGGGTCTGTTACCATTATTGTTGCTATTTTTACTATTCACAGGCCAGTGCTTTTTCTAAGCCTTTTTTTGAATTCATGCTGAAGAATTGCAGTTTAGGAACTTGACATAAGATTATAAAATGTAGCCACATTTTTTTTCATTTAAAACCATGTTTAAAACCATGTTTATAATTTTATAGGTTATTTAAATTATGTTAGAACCTATATTTAACCTATTTTTCTCTTTGAAGCCTTTGAGACTTTCCTTTCTCTTTGAGGAATGTTTGAGTATGACATTATTGTGTATTTCCTTTTTAATAGGGACAGACATTTATTTTGATGTGTTCATTCTCCTACCCAGATTTTGTCATTCTACTTGGTTTATCCCTGAATCAAAACACTAATTTTTTTCATGAACATTTCCTTTAAATTCTTTATGCCATTTGTTTATTAAAGATAGTCACAATATAAGCTACTAAAACCTTTTATGATAGTTCACTAAATTATGTTACCCTAATACTAGCATTCTACCAACCTGGTGTGAAGCCAAAGTACACTAGATTAATTCAGTCTAGGACTACTCTTACCTAATACTTCCTTAACCAACCACTTCAACACCACGATAGGAGTTTAAGAATGGCATTAGTAATCAGTGCATAAAGGGATCAGTTTTGTGTTTTTAATCGTGATCTAGGTTACTATGAGGATTTGTAATACAGCTTTTATTCTTTAACCAAAATGGAAAAATATAAAACAATATATATCTTTCCTAGTAATATGATATGTGACCAAATATAGCTGTACTTCCTGAGAAGAGTGCATTTTTTTTAGACTACCATTTAAAGTAGTCATTTATTTCTTCATAACATTCCCCCTCCTCCAGAAAAATGTTATAACAATTGGCCTATTTGATAGAAAAAATGTAGCTGATTAAACTTTTTGGAACTCAGTATTAGGGTTGGCTAAAAGGAATGTGTGTAATGTTTTAGAAAGAAAATGTTATCCTGACAAGAATGTTTTAAAAGTGAGGTCATTGTTGGTTTTGGAAGCATTGGCATTGTAATTAGTCATGGTTTAAAAATGAAGTAACTTGAAATATCATCATAAAGTATTGTTTGAACTGAAAGAAGACAGTGAACATTTTGATAATTTTTAGTATGTTTCCTAATGTGATTCATTTATTCATTTTATTTGTGGAATTTTCTTACTAAAATTCCTTCAGTAAGATTTTCCCAGTGCCTCTAGTAGCTGAACTATTTTATGCTTCTTGATTAACTATTTAGTACATTATTCTTCATTGCATAAGTATACATCATTTTAAACAATCGTCTTGTAAAAACTGGTAAAATTGAGAGTGATTATTTACTTGACAAAAGATATATTACATTTTTCAAAAATTATCTACCATCATACTATATTGTAAATAAGATTTAAGTTACAAAGTAAGTATTCTGACACTTATCCAGAATAAATTGATTATTTATGTTTTTAAGAGCAATATCTTTAAAGATTTGGGAGTGTGAAAGATAATGCAGCTTATAACCATAGCTAAGGAATTACTTAACTACCACAATAGTTAACTTATTTGTTCATTTAATAATCTTAGAAATGGATTATTCAGCAGTTATGCCATGCAGTACATTCAAAGATTAATAAATCATGGCCTCTGCACTCAAAATTCTTGCAGTATAGTAAAATGTGGTCACTATATATCTGTTTTAACAGAACAAGTATCTTAATTTTAAGCTATTTCTTAATGAGGCATAAAGACAGTATGATACCATGGAGTTCTCTTTGCATTATACCTCTGCTAGCTATGGGCAAGTCAGTTACATTCCCTGAACATCAGTTTCTTCATCTGCAAATGTGGATCAAATATCTGCCCTGCCCTCTTCAATTAGTTGTTTTTAACTTTTAAAAAATATTGCTTATCAAAATGCCATAAATTACACATGGAAATGTAGAATTATAATATTTTGCATGCAATTGATTTTTAGGAGTGGTTTTCATTCTGTTACTACTTAACCACATTAATTATTTCTTCAGAAAATAGCATAAATTTGGGAATAGAATCTAGAAGAGTAAAAATTTACTCCTAATTTTAAGCCAAATACTTTTTATCATTTTGAGCTAACGTTTTCATTTCAGGTTTTTAAATACCTAGCTTTGGGAATCCTTAGATGTTAATAATTATACTGTGCATTCCGCTTTTTCAGCAGTTATTGTTATAATGACCTCATTATCTATTAGTTGGCTATATCATCATTTAACCATTTTTAGAGGAGATTATCAATATCTTTTCTCATATTATTTTCAGATTTGTCACTCATTGGCAATGGAGCTAAATGTCTTACATATTTACTTTAAAGTAGTTAAAGGAAAGATATCCTTGTCACAACCATTTCTGAAGACCTGAGAAAAAATTCAAACATACAATTTTGTCATCACATATTTTTAGCCTATTCTGCCACACAAATTGCTTTCTAAACATATCACCTTTCAATGCACCCAGTGCAAATGTACAAGTCTATAGCATAGTTTCTTGCTGTGCTCACTAATAGCAGTGTTTTATATTCACTATATATTGAAATGACTCTTCCTAAAGTGAAGACTACTCAATATTATTATTGATCACTAAATAAACTACGATGCCACTCCCAAAACTAAAACCCCAAAGTTTCTTCAATTCTCTTTTTCTCTCTCACCACTTCAGATATTTTTCTTGAAGGATTTATTGTATGTGTTAAGACTAATATAGTTGTTAGTTTATCTAATACCTTGATCTCTCAGCTTCATGACCTCGTTGCTTCCAGTAACCTTGTCCTCTCATCCATTTTAGCCATCTGCCCCATGATTGTGCCCTAGATCTTGTCATTACTAATAATTGCACATTCCCCAAAAATCTCTGTGGTATGTACTCCAGTCTCTCCATCATCTCCTGTAATTTCAGTTCTTCCCTTCAGTACTCTGTCTCCAACTTAGCTCAGACTCCACAGTTTACCATTTTATTCTTTCCCGGTGTCTGTCTTCTTTTGACATACTTGCCTTGAAAAAACTCCAACCTTGGTTAAATCTTTTTAGCTCCTTTACACCTGCACTCTTGAGGAATAGATAAAGAAGCTGGAGAAAAACACAGATATGTTTCCTGATCTCACTTGAGACATATGATCACCAACATTAAGTGGGTTCTCAATAACTGAGCTTTTCTCCTGTTTCCACCGTCTTCCACTTTACCTCTCTTTAAGATAAGTATTTCACATATTATCTTCTTTTCTCTAACCTTTAATATCCAGTCTCCACTCCTCATTCATAGCTGATTGCTTTGTTTCATATATCATTGATAATACTGAAGTAATTAGAAGAGAACTTGAATATCCATCAGCTCTACCTGCCTATTCACATCTTTTTCTGCATTTATTGTTTCCTTTCTTGAGAACTGCCTTTGTGTCATCTAAGGCCCATCTATTTAAAAAATGTGCACCAGACCCCATCTTCTGAGTTACTCAGAGGTGAGCACCTGCACGTTCCTCTTTATTTACATCATCATCTTTACTGCATCATTCCCACAAACATAGGAACATGCTGAATACCTTCCAAATCATAGGTATCCTTTATAGAAAAGAGGTTTTTTTATATTACTGTCTCCACTTCCTCTTCTGCTATTCTCTGTGGGACCATTTCAATGGACTTTCCTCATATTACCTTCATCCCATCCTACAGAAACTGCTCTTGTCAAGGTCAGCAGTGATCTAATGTTGCCACATTTGATGACGAGTTATCGGTGTTCCTCTTCCTGGACCTAACACATTTGATCACTATCCTTGAAATACTTTTGTTACTTGCCTTCTAGGATACCATTTTCTTGTGTTTTTTTGTTTTTGTTTTCTTTTACCACAGTGACTATTTACTTGTTTCTTGTCGGGCTCCTTTGTTGCTCTTCATTCAACTTAGTAGAGTGCTTTTGTCCCAGTATTTAGTCCTTGGACTTCACTTAACTTTCTTTAACTTTTATTAATTTTCATCTATGTACCGGATGCGATCTGGTGCACAAATAGATGGGCCTTAGATGAGGTAAAGACAGTTCTCAAGAATGGAAACTGGTAACTGCCAAATTTTTATCTTCAATACAGATTGCTCTAATAATTCCAATCTCATATATCCAGCTGCCCACTTTATAATACATGTAGATATCTAGAATAATTTCAAACTTACTTGCCTCAGACTGAATTCTTACTTCCTATACCTATTTCTTTCTCATTCTGCCTCATTTCAATTAACAACAATTTTATTTTTCTAGTTGCCTGGGTCAGAAAACTTGGAGATGGTCTTAATTATTTCCTTTCTTTCACATCCCATGTTTACATTAAATGAACTTTGAGAATATGTCAGGAACCTTACCAGTTCTCACCACCCCATCATTACCACTCTGTTTCAGGCCTGAATCAGTTCTTGCCTTGTTAATTGCATAGCCTCCTGGTTGGTGTCTCCATTTTCACTCTTGGCCGCTGTAATCTATTCTCCACACAGCAGCCAGAGGGAACATTTAATTAAGATCCAGGTCAGAGCCGGGCTCGGTGGCTCAGCCTGTAATCCTGCGCCTTGGGAGGCTGAGGTGAGTGGATTGCCTGAGCCTGCGGGTTTGAGACCCGCCTGGGCAACTTGGTGAGACCTCATCTCTACAATAAAAAAAAAAAAAAATAGCCGGGTGTGGTAGTGCGCGCCTGTAGTTCCAGCTACTTGGAAGGCTGAGGTGGAAGGATCGCCAGAGCCCAGCAGGTTGAGGCTGCAGTGGCCGGGAGCGGCCACTGTACTCCAGTCTGGGTGACAGAGTGAGACTCCAACTCAAAATAAATAAATAAATAAATAAAATAAAATAAAATAAAAAAGATCCAGGTCAGATCATGGCACATGCCTCTGCTCAAAACCCACCTGCTGCACATCTCAATCAGAATAAAATCCAGGGTCCTTATCAGCTCACCAGGACTGCAGTATATAGTATCTGCCCCCTGCTCACTTTTTAGACATCTCCTATCACTCTTCCTCTTCCTCATCATGCTCCAACCACACTGACCTCCATATTGTTTGCCAAACATACCTAGCATGTGCTCACCCTAGCCTTTCTACTTAGTGACCTCTGCCTGAAATGCTTTTCCTTCTGTTCTTCTCATGGCTCATTTCTTCCTTTCAGGTCTTTGCTCAAATGTTACTTTTGCAAATAAGCCTTCTTCTTTGCCTGTCTGAAATGGCACTCTCCTATTATCTTAATCCCTTCACCGTGCTTTACATAGCCTCATGAACCTGAAGCAGTTATGTGTGTGTACGTGTGTGTGTGTATGACTATTTTTCTTCCTTTATAAGAGTGAAGGTCTTCCTTCCCCCATTTCGTTGATTATTGTAGCCTTAGCACCTAGAACAGTGCTTGGCAAATATAAACATCTCTGCTTTTTGTCTTGAAAACAACATGTTCTGTACTAAAGTACTAACAGGGAGTCTATTTCCCATTATCCTAAGTGGGAAAAATTATAATGCTTTACCAATTTAAAACTCCAATCTAGTTTTCTAAATATAGTTTCATAAAACTTGTATATCAGGGACAAATTGTGTTGGGATAATGCTTAAGATTGCACCCTGATCACCAAATATGATTGCTAATAGGCAGTTTGTGTGTATAGTAATATTTGCTCTTCCATTGCAATTGCTGTTCTCAATTACTTTGATTCTTTCTACACAATTTTCTTTAATTTTTTGGGACTCTTTGTGTCAACAATAGGCAAGAATAAGAGCTAATCATGAAAGACACTGTAGAGACTTGTTCAGGATGAGTGACTAATAGTGGAGAATGGCCTATACTAAGTATGACATTTATGCCTCTCTTAGTTCTAGCAGCAGTGGAGATTTGTTAGTACTTGGTGAACTTTTTGAAAAGTCTAAGTGTGAGTCTGACTTAAATTTATTTTCCAAAACAGTTAAATCTCAAAACTGAGAAAAAAAGTGTATTTTGCTTATAAAGGGAACAAAGAGATATAGAAAAGATGATGTCTGATGGAAATTTTTATTAATGGTGCCAGGTGATGTCTCATAAACCTCCTTTGTCTCTCACTAAATCTTAAATAAAATCTCATAAGACAATTTAATAATTTGAAATTCCGCACATGCATTGTTTTGTTTAAAATGTTATGTTGACATTTGGAAACAAACACAAGTTTTCCTAAGTAAACACTGACCAAAAACATTGGTTATTCAAAGATATCTTTGGTCTATAATGACTGTATATTGAAAACCTAGAAGCACTCTCCAAGGGAGTAGAATTCAATGAGGTATGCTTTTATTTATTGAAGAGGTGCATGCAAGCATTACACATTTACTAAACTGTGTATTTTTTCTTTATAATGGAGATTTTATTTAAGATTTATTTATTTATTTATTTATTTATTTGAGTTGGAGTCTCACTCTGTCGCCCAGACTAGAGTACAGTGGCCGCTCCTGGCCACCACAGCCTCGACCTGCTGGGCTCCGGCGATCCTTCCACCTCGGCCTTTCGAGTAGCTGGAATTATAGGCATGCGCTACCACGCCCAGCTGATTTTTTGATTTATTGTAGAGATGAGGTCTCGCCAAGTTGCCCAGGCGGGTCTCGAATCCGTGGGCTCAGACAGTCCACTCACCTCAGCCTCCCAAAGCGTGGGATTACAGGCTGAGCGACAAAGGAGAGACAAAGGAGATTTATGAGATATCACCTGGCACAATTAATAAAAATTCCTATCAGACATCATCTTTTCTATATCTCTGTCTGTCTTTTTTCCTTTTATAAGTAAAATATACTTTTTTTTCCAGTTTGGAGATTTTACTGTTTTGGAAAATAAATATAAAACTAAGAAAGGTCATAAAAAAATTAAGATTTCTAGCACAGAAAATATAGTTGTTATTGAACAGAAATTTACTTTTTATTACCACAAAGTCCCAGGATATGAAATTCATCACCAGAATTCCTAGGTATTTTGCCAAGAGTGCTATTTTAATGTAAGTACCATAATGGGGACTATAATGAAGAGAAAAAAATGAAATTAGTGATGTTCTCCATTTTCTTACACTGTAGATAGTACCCTCAGATCTTTGAAGTAGATAGCCAGAAGAAGGAAATTCATTCTGGCAAAGATAAACAGCTGGACACTAGTTAAAGTGGTAAGGACAGATTTTAATCAGTAATGTTCTATTGCAATAGCAAGAAGAGTCCAGCGTAAACGGCACTTAACTTTGATTTGTATAAAGGTTACGGGGCATTTTAAAGTGAGAATGAGGAAATAAGGGAGACAGTGAGCCAGGCCCAGAGTTTGGTAGGTGAAAAGTTCCAGACAGCAGGAAGGAAGATGGTCCATGTGCAACCTATCTGGGCTTGCTAGCTGGTACTCATCAAAGTTACACTGTTACCCTCCCACAGAGGCTGGGAGACAGGGTCCCTATCTTCAGATGTTGGCTGGAACAAGCAGTAAATTATTTTGGCAGCCTGAGGTTTTCTCAGGCAGACAAAGACAACCTAGAGATGCTACCTTGAGCTGTTAGAAACAACGTTACTGTTTTGTTAAATCCTATGTAGATCAATGTTGAGGCCTAATTGAGAAGATCCAGAGGAGCCTGACTAGAGTTTGGTCAAGAAGAGATTCTTTGTCCTGGGAAATTAATATGGATCCACTCCTGTCATTTCTCTTTTGGCAACTTTTCATGACTTCCCATTACACATATGATTAAATTCATCCTTCTTCCAGGGCTCGTAGAGCCCTAGGTGATCTAGTCTCTGCATGAATTTCCAGCCTGGTGTTACACCACGCTTCCTGCTTGCTCACTGTGTTCCAGCAACGCTGGGTTTCTTTCATCCCTCCCTTTGTACATGCTGTCTCTCTGCCTGGAGTGTTTTCCTGCATTCCTTGCTTGGCTAGATCTTAGTATGACTGGGTTCCTGTTACTTCTTCAGAGACACCTTCCCTAATTTACCTGTCTGACTAACATAGGTCCTTAGTTTTTTCATCCCCTCCCCTGTGCTTCTTTAGTAGAAAAAGTTACATCACAACTTGGAAATGCTGGTATTATTCCTCTACCTACTCTTTTTTTTTCCTCCTGCCTGCACCAGAATGTAATTATGAATCTTGTTTGCCATCAAATGCCCATCACCTAGCATAGGACTTGACACATTTTAAGTGTTCAGCAAATAGTTATTGAATGAATGGAGACCCTTCAGAGAAACATTTGTGTGAGTTAAAACAAATAATTTACAGATTTTGTTGACAAAACATCATAAACATAAACATGCTAAATTGATTAATAACTTGTATTGACTAATCTGCCATCTATAATTTCTTTTTTTTCATTTTTTTGTGGTAGAATATACATATAACATAAATTTACCATTGTAAGCACTTTTTAATATACAGTTCAGAGGCATTATGTATGTTCATATTGTTGTGCAGTTGTTACCACTGTTCATCTTCAAAACTTTATCATTTTCTCATACTGAAATTCGGTACCCATTAAACACAATTCCCCATTTCCCCCCACCCAGCTCCGGAAACCACCATTCTACTTTCCATCTCTGATATTCACTACTCAAGGTACCTCTTACAAGTAAAATCATATAATAGTTTTTCTGTGACTGGCTTATTTCACTTAGCATAATGCTTAAGGTTCATCCATGTTGAAGCATATATCAGAGTTTTCTTCCTTTTTTAGGCTGAGTAATATTTCTTTACACACACACACACACACACACACACACACACACACACACACACACAGTATTTTGTTTATTCATCCCTGGATGGACCCTTGGATTTCTTTTACCTTTTGACTGTTGTGAATAATGCTGCTATGAACATGGGTGTACAAATATCTATCTGAGTCCCTGCTTTTGGTTTTTTGTGTGTATACCAAGAAGTAGAATTGCTGGATCGTATGGTAATTTTATTTTAATTTTTTGAGGATCAACCATACTGTATTCTACAGAGGCTGCACCATTTTACATTCCCATCAGTAGGTACACAAAGGTTCTAATTTCTCCACATCCTAGCCAACACTTGTTATTGTCTGCTTTTTGTTTATTTCACTAGTAGCCATCCTAATTCGTGTGGTATCTCATTGTGGTTTTGATTTGCATTTCCCTGATGACCAATGACATTGAGCATCTTTTCATGTTTTTATTGGCCATTTATGTATCTCCTTTGGAGAAATGTCTATTCAAGTCCCTTGCCTATTTTTAAATCGGATTATTATTTTGTTGTTGAACATCTAAATGTTTTATGTAGTAGAAAGCATACATAAATGTTTAAAACATGTCTTCTTTCTTACTATTAGTGGTGTAAAGTATAATTTACTAGCTCATACTACCTTAACCTTGGAAAGTGCTGAGGATAGCTTCAAGACTCATAATCTGTCTATTAATGGAAATGGTAAGTACATTATATATTTTACTTATTACATATATTATGCCTATACATCTGTGGTGACAGTGATAACTTCTCATTGTAATATGTTCCCCTGAAGTGGACATTGGCTTAAGTGATGTAGGCTTGAGTAATTCTGTGGGTTCTTCTTTCAAATATGTATATGTCCTTTTCCCAAAGGAGAAAAGTGTCTTTTCCTTTTTCTCTGCTTGGGTTTGTTTGTGAAGCTAACTTAGTGAAAATAGAAAGATTTGGGGTATTCTGAATCATTGTCTTTAACTTGGAATTAATAACTTCTCCACTCTTCTAACTGAAAATTAAAGAACTGTCTTATTTTCAAATTTGAAATCAAGGAAGCCAACTCCACTATTAGTAGGAAGCAGAGAATATAAGAAAGAGAAGGTAGGGCTACATTAATCTTAACCTTTTTCTCTCTGGATGATAGTGGTAGTTACAGTTTATGCAAGAGAAATATCTAATAAAGTGAAAAAGGATGTTAGGTGATTAGAAAGAGTTGTAAAACTTAGCATGAGCTCTCTCCCAGATAATTTTACTTATGATGAACAATGTAGAGCAGTGTTGGTGAAGCAGTTTGGAAGTATGACTTGGATCATATACTTATGCTTATTTTTTGAAGCAAAACATGGTAAATAATACTATATGCATATTATACTTAAAGTTATAAAGATTGATGGCTCTGTACTGATGAGATTGATAATTCTATACCATTATTTTTTAAGTTTCACAATAAAAATTACTTTAAAAGTAAAGGTTTATGAAATGTAAGTACATAGTTTAACTAATAATTATAAGATTAATATCTGCATAACCACCTCCATGTCAAGAAATAGAACATTGCCACCAGCACTTGCCCTCAGTTACTGTAGGTGTACATATGCCTCAACTTCTATGGTATTTGCTTTCTTGCTTTTCTTGAAAAAGTTTTACTACCTGTGTGTGCTTCCTTAAATAATGTAATTTAGTTTTGTCTTGTGGTGGAATAATACTATGTTGTCTTAATGATTTGCTTTTTGTTTGTTGTCCAGTATGACAAACAATAAAATAAACATTTTATTGCTTATAGTATTTCATTGTATGTCACTATGTATTTATTTCTTATATTGCTTCAATTAATTTTTAATCGTTACAAAGTTCTTTAGATTTTCTGTTTCTTGAATCAGTTTTGCAAGCTGTATTTTCATAGATACATATTCATTTGATCTAAAATTTGAAGTTTATAGGCATTGAATTCTCTTGTATCTATCAAATTTCTACACCTCAGTAGCATTGTTTCTCTTTTTCCACTTTTTTTATATTTCTTTTTTTTTTTTTTTTTTGAGTTGGAGTCTCACTCTGTCGCCCAGACTGGAGTGCAGTGGCTGCTCCCGGCCACTGCAAGCCTCGACCTGCTGGGCTCCGGTGATCCTTCCTCCTCAGCCTTCCAAGTAGCTGGAACTACAGGCGCACGCTACCACACCCGACTATCTTTTTCCACTTTTGATATTGGCTTTTTGTCCTTCTGTGTTTTTTTATTCTTATTCTTGCAATAGGATGGTCAGTTTTATTATTCACTAGTGTGGTCTGTATATGCTAATTATTTGTTAGAAATTATTATAGTCTACCATATTCTGCGGTACTGCAAGAGGTGGGATAAAAATCTCATGCCATGATTGTGGGTTTTTCTAGTTCCCATAGTTATATCTATATTTGCTTTATATAATTTGAGCCTTTGTTATGTATGTAATCTTTAAATTGTATGTTTTTTTCTGTTACCTCAACCTGTACTTATTCTTATGTTCTAGACATGCCTCTTCAAACAGCAGTATATTGGATTTTAATTTTTATCTATTTTGACAATCTTGCAATCTCTATTAAAACATAAATTCAGATTTGCTGTGATTGGTAATTTTTTTTTCTTTTTACTGAAGCTTTTAGTTCTTTTGTATTTAATATTAAATAGCTATATATTTGGGCTTAAATGTATTACAATAACCTGTTTTTTATTTGTTCTACCTGTTCCATGGTTATGTAGGGTTTTTTCGCCTTGCCTTTTTAAGGATTGATTGCTTTTATCATTCCAATTTTTTAAACTAAAGTTGTACATTCTTTTTTTGATCTTTTAGAAATTTCCCCTAAAAATTTTATTAATCATACTTATTAAAGTCTAAAATGAAAAGATAATTTTACATTTTTCTCAGACGATGCAAGACCTTTAGAACAGGTAAAACTCTTTTCCCTAGCCTTTGCTCTATTGTCATAAATTGTGATTCTCTTTCTTATAATTTTACATGATGCTTTATGTATTTAATACTTAGATTTATATACATGTTTCTATATACTACTTATATCTTCCTTGCATCTGGGATAATTTTCCTTCTGCTCGAAGTATAATTCTTAGAATTTCCTTTAGTATGTTCTGCTGGTTTCAGACTTGGTTCTTTTTGTTTATCTGAAGGTGACTGTATTTTGCTTCATTATTGAAGATACTTTTTATAGGATATAGAAGTTTGGCAGTTTTAATGTTTTTTCTTTTGAATATTAAAGCTATAATTTTACTATTTCTTGGCTTCTGTTATTGGTTGTTGCAAATCGTGTGTCACCTCTGAGGGCAATCATTCTTTTTATTTTCTCTTTCCCTTTGGTTTTCTAAAATTTCACTATGATATAATTAGGTGTAGAATTTATTTATGTTCTTTGGGATGCCTTAAGTTTATTTACATTGCCGATTGATGTGTTTTATCAGTTTGAACAAAATCTCTCTCACCTATTCAGGACAGCCTCTGCTCTATTTCCTTGTTTTTCTTCTTCCTGCATGCCTATTAATTACATTAGTCTTTCTTGCTGGATCCTTTATGTTTCTTACCCTTTATGATGTATTTTTAAATATTTTTGTCTGTCATTGGTGCTTCTGTGGGTGTTTTTGTGACCTATCTTCCATTTCCCTTATTCTCTGTGTAGCTCTGTCTGATCTGCTGTTAAGCCCATATATTAGACTCTTCATTTCAGTTACCATGTTTTCAGATAAAAATCTTTATTGAAAAGTCAAACTGCTTTTTTATTTCCTGTTTCATTTCACTTTGTCCTAATACCTCACTTGGTTAGAAAAGAAGTGTGTTGCACAAGGACTGAGAGACAGTGTTAACTTTTCAAATCTTTTGTGTTACTTTCTATAACCTGCATACATTGTTAATGTTATCTTTTGTTTTTTAATAAACGAGTAAGTATAGTTGTTTTATAATATATGTATAATAATTCAGACATCTAAAGACTTTCTAGGTCTTTTTTAAAAACTAGTTTTCACTCATGGTGTCCAATTCCTTGCATATCTGATTATTCTCATGTGCTTGTCCACTTAACTGAAATTTTACTGATGATAGTCCCTTCTGATGCCTGCCAGAAGCAAAAAAAATAGGCTTAAGTTTCTCTGGATCCCTCCCAACTCTAGCCCTACCCCCAGCCCCAGGCAATGGGAATCTGGGTAGCAGGGTTGGTTTACCTCTAGGTCACCACAACACTGTTGCTGATCTCTTTGGGATATCAGCTTAGTATGAGAAGAATCTCTAACTAAACTGCTTACATTATGTAGCCCCTGGACTTTGATTTCTCTTCTGTTTCCTCCATCTTGCAGTCTCATTAAGTCGTAAGTTCGGATTAGCTGCTATTGCTAAATGGTCTTAGGACAAATACAGCTTCTGTGCTCAATTACCTTGCAGGTTCTCCATTATCTTCATGTTTGTCAGGGTAATTTCTTAGTCTTGTTACCTCTTTGTTGTTTGATACACTATATTTTATTCAGCATTTTTAGTAGTTTTCAGTCAAAGACTGGCCTGAGCAGTCTGACCTGCCATCACTGCAAACCTGAAGTCTGGAACAATATTTGCATGATCAGTCTTATCAGAAAATCTGATAAATGGAATTTGTCTTTATCCCATTTTATGTCAGTTCTGTAGAATTACTAGAATTACTGCCATATGTTGAATGCCTATGTGTCAGAAACTGTTCTAAACATTTTTAAAGTGGTTTTTACTCTTAACTCTGTGAGATATAGTCATAGGAAATATTATAATAGGGTGATTTTTTTTAATTTTAAATTTTAAAGATGTGGGGTACAATTCAGGGTTAAGTATACAAATGTTCATTATGCAGGTACCCTTGTTGATGAGGTGTGTCCCCCCTCCCCCTGCAGATTTCCACTACTGCCAATTCCCTCCCCACACCCCTGGCAATTTCCCACTACTGACAATCCTTTCCTTAGAGTATTATGATAATTTTTCAAGGTCCACTTATAAGTGAGAACATATTATTTGTTTCTGTGATAGATCACTTAGTGTTATAGACTCTAGTCCATACAAGTTGCTGTGAAGTTCATAATTTTGTCCTTTTTGACTGTGTAACATTCCATCGTGTATATGTGCCACATTTTTTTAATCCAATCCTCTTTTGATGGGCAGCATGGTTAGTTCCATGTTTTTGCTATTGTGAACAATGCTGCAATAAACGTACATATGCCAGTATCTTTTTCATAGAATGATTTGAGCTCCTCCAGGTATATTCCCAGTAAGGGGATTGTGGGGTCATATGGAAGGTCAATTTTTAGATTTTTTTAGGATTCATCAAACTGTTTTCCACAGAGGTTGTACTAGTTTACACTCCCACCAACAGCGTAGAAGTGTTCCCTTTTCCCACATTGTCTCCAGCATCTGTTGTTTTTTGAGTTATTGATGATGGTCATCCTGGCCAGAGTTAAGTGGTATCTCAGTGTGGTTTTGATTTGTATTTCTTTGATGACTAGTGAGGCTGAGCATTTTTTCATGTTTCTTTTGGCTGCTCGTATGTCTTCTTTTATGAAGTGCCTAATAGTGGAGACTCTGGAGGCATGGGCCTTGGATTCATATTCTAATTCTACCACTGGATAATTCTGTGGCCTTCACTAGTTTCTTATTTTATTGTCATTTACAGTTTACAGATGAGCCAAATGCAGCTTAGATAAGTAACATGCTAGATCATGAAACTAGCCAGACTTCCAACAGTCCAGGACAGGCTATGTGCTCTTTCTGCTTTGCTGTCAGGCGTTATTATTATTACAGTACTCAAATATCAAAATACTATGATGTGTTAAGTAGTGGAAAGAAATAAAATTTATAAAGGGAGCATCAGTTTCAGCAGTGATTCCTCAGTCATCTTCAGTGTTCTGTGCGATATCACTAGATTCTCCTTTAACAAAATATTTGTGAGCAAGTAAGCATGGAAGCTGTGTGGTATAGCTCTCTCTCAGAGAAACGGAGTACCTGCATAAAAAGACCTTTACATAAAACAGTAAAACCCAGAAACTGTTGACATTATAACATGTAGATTCCACACATAGAACAAATTTTAAGAAACACCAAACTATAAGCTTCTTTTTATGGAATAGTTATATTCCTGAAAGTGTATGTAAATTCAAATTTTGTAAATGAGTTATAGTTTGAAAAAGAAGAAAACATTATTAAAAACAACAAAATTTTATACAGAAAAAGTCATCCTCTAATTTATTCATTAATATAAATCTTTATGTTAACATATTAGTGAATTTTTCTAAATGAAGTTATACCAGTGTCCACCAAATACTGTAAAATCAAAAAGAGATACAAGGTTTTTAAAAAGTATAACTCAATTTAATTGTTCTTGTTATTGAAGGAAACAGCCCAAATGATGTTTTAAGGTTTTTATTTGTCATTAGGAAATTTTTATACTTTTGATAAGATTATGAAACCACATTGTGAAGATGACTCACACGGAACTGAGATATTATCTGGATTCTTTCTCCTGCTTGTGTTTTGTCTTTATTGTTGTCGTTTTTAAACTCCTTTCTGTTCCTCATTTGAAACTATGGATGAATTAGATAAAAATCTTTGATGAAAAGTCAAGCTGCTTTTTTATTCCTGCTTCATTTCACTTTGTCCTAATACCTCACTTGGTTAGAAAAGAAGAATTCAGTATTTTGATTAATGTGTTGCACAAGGACTGAGAGGCAGCACTGAAAAATGGAGAAGGTGTGGTTTAGGGAGTGAGAGTTCCTTGGACATCATATTATGAGAAACATCTATTGTGTGCCTGATACAATGATAGATGTCATATATACATTATTTTATTTGGGTTTCATAACAACCATGCTATTTAAGATAAGTTTTTTTAAATGGGAAAGTAATGGATAGGTTAAGTGTCTAGTTTTGGTGCTATATTTCTTGTCAGGAGAGTAGTAGAGAAGCTATGACTTGACATTTTATTTCACGATGCTCCTGAGCTGTAAGGAAACCAAAGTTAGAAGTAACAGCTGATTGCTGGATATGTGACAAGCAGGCTATGGAGCAAGGAATTTTACATCCAATATTCCTTTTCGAGTCAGGAATGAATTATTTTTCCTGGCATGCCGTGAAATCTGAATTTATTTTATCAGAGAAACATATTTGATACATGTAATATTTCAGTTCCAGATACATTATTGATTGCACAAACTTTATGGACTGATCTGAGAATCTAATCATCACTTATTCTGTTTCTTTAGGAAGTGCATTCTAACTTAAAAACAACTAACTTACAGATATTTAGAATATAACCCATTCATAAATCTGAGACTGCCTATATAAAGAAATTTGATTTCAAACTTTAAATTTATAAATCACAAATTGATTTCAGTTGTATTACTCAGATATATGCTTTTATATAATTTTTATTTCATTTTCTGGCTATTTTAGGAAAGGCAGCTCTTATTTATGTTTGCATTTTGGAGTTGTTGCATGTATTGTGTTTGCATTTATTTCTCCCAGGTCACTCTCTTTATTTCTAAAAGATAGCAGCTTTTAAAAGGCATTAATAAAAAAGATTTTAATGATCTCAGAGCAATTGTTGTTGCTATTCTATAGTAGAATATTGGATAGGTAAGTTGTTTAATACTTTTTTGTTTTGCTTAATACTTTTCATTTAGGCTGTTCCTGTTCCTTTAACCGATGTACCAAACATTGACTTCCTTGCATCTATACATGGGGTTGCCAAAAAATATATATACATTTTAAGATGTTATCTACATATTACTTTTAGTTCACCATAGTCAGAAGTATCTGGATGCTGATGGTAACCACTTTGAACACCTCTTGTAATTGCAGAAGTCAAACATAACTTGTATTCATCTTTTGCTATTGTGTATATTGAGTATTACAATTTTAGTACAGTTTTTCCTTTCTTAAAATGTATACATTTTTTAGCATCCTCTGTATTAAATAATTGCACTTTTACCAAAAAACTGGGGTTTTTTTTGAATAACTATAGCTTTTAGATAAATAATAGTTACAGGCAATGGCTAGCCATTTTGTAGGCACTACCAGTAAAGTACAGTGAAAACTTTTAAAATCATTTTTGTGTGGTTTCAGTGTGAACTAAGGGCTATATGTTAGGTTTTTATTTATACTCTGATGCATAGAATAAATTATTCAATGCTCTCCTTCCTACAAATATGAAGGCTATATGTACCTGTGTGCTACGTTAAAGAAATGTCTTAATGTATTTTTGAAAGAACATTTTAAAACATACTTATAGAAAAGTTGCAAAATTTTTGTTTGTTTTTATTAGAACCAGGTATCAATGTTACCCAGCCTAGCCTAGAATTCCTGGGCTCAAGCAACCTTCCCGCCTCAGCTTCCCAAGTAGCTGGGACTACAGGCACTCAACACTGCACTCAAAATTGTGTCAAAATCTCCCCCCACCACCCCACCCCACCCAAATAATATGAGATCAAGTTGCTTACATGGTATCTATTACCTCCCAAATTTGCTAATACACATTCCTACTATCAGATTATTCAACTGCATCACCCTAACTCTCCAGTTCGGGGAATGAATATTAATACATTGCTACCATCTAAGTCCTCAGACTCCAAGTGTTGCCTATTGTCCCAATAATATTCTTTAAAGCAAAGATCCAGTGCAGAATCATCCCTTGCATTTAATGATAATGCTTTTTAAAAATTTTTTCTTCAATCTGGACTCGTTCTTTAGTCTTTCTTTCACTTTTATGACCTTGACATTTTTAAAGATTATAGCCAGTGATTTTGTTTTAGTTCCCTTAATTTGGGTTAGTCTGATATTTTCTTGGGATAAGATTCAGGATATGACTCTCTGGCAGAAATATTACAAAAGTGATGCTACATTCTTATTGCAGCCTATCTGGTGGTGAATTGTTGATTTCATCCCATTACTAATGACATTCACTTTGATAACTTATTTAAAGTGGTGTCTCCCAGCCGGGCACAGTGGCTCAAGCCTATAATTCCGGCACTTTGGGAGACTGAGGCAAGAGGATTGCCTGAGCCCGCGGGTTCAAGATCAGCCTAAGCAACATGGTGAGACCTCATCTCTACAATAAATAAAAAAAAATTTAGCTGGGCATGGTAGCACGTGCCTGTAGTTCCAGCTACTTGGAAGGCTGAGGTGGAAGGATCGCGGGCGCCCAGCAGGTCAAGACTGCGGTGGCTGGGAGCATGCCACTGCACTCCAGCCTGGGTGACAGAGTGAGACTCCAACTCAAAATAAATAAATAAATAAAGTGGTGTCTCCCAAGCTTCTCTGCTATAAGGTTATTATTTTGTTTTCTCTTTGCAATTAGTACATACAAGGGAGGACACCCCAAAACCCAGAATTTATTTATAAAAAATTGCATATTTATTTTTACATGTTTAAACTTCAGTCATCTTCAAAGTACTCTTGACGCAACACCTATCAAGGCACTTTTTCCACTGCTCTAAAGTTTTTGAACTTGTCAATTTTGATGCATTTCAGTGTTTCTGCTGTTTTTTGGTTCAGTTCTTTCACATCTGCAAAACATTTTCTTTTGAGAACTCTTTTCATCTGGAGAAACAATAAAGTCGCTGGGGTGAGATCCAGTGAATAGGGAAGGTGAGGCATGAGGATCATGCCATTTTTGGTCAAAAACTGCTGAACTCTCAGGGCATTGTGGGCAAGTGTGCTTGTAAATCACCCATCATGAAACATGTTGAAAGAATCTCCAAAAAAAATTCTCTGAAGCCAAACACAGCTCTCACAACAAAGCTAACTGGTACACAGATGCTGATATGTTTGTATGTCACTTACCTAGTGGGAAAAGACTATATTACAAGGGACCCACCCTTCCAAAAAGTAATTCTGGTTTTTGGGGGGGTTGTATTTTGTGGTAAGAGGGCAGTACCTTGAAACTATTGTGTTGATGCATAAGTTGGCAGCGTTTTTCACTTGCCCATAGAATGCAAATGTCACACGATAGTTGACTGGTCACAGTTCATCACATTTGCAATTCTTGGGTTGACTGACATGGATCCTCATGGATTAAAGCATTTAAATGGTCTTCATCAAAGTCTACTCATGTGGAGAATCACTCAGGTCAAAGTGGCCCTCTTTGAAACAACAAGATCATTTTCTTGACATGCTTTTCCCGATGGTAGTCTCCCTGTACACTGCACAAATGTTTCAAGCTGCCTCTGCTGCCTTTACTCCTTTGTTGACTCAAACAGAAGTATATGTTGGAAGTGTTTGTTTTTTTCTACTTGACACTCCATCTTCTTTAGCCCACAAATAGCGCTAACTTTCTTCAAATCTGCGAAATGCAAGGCATAATCACAAGCACAACACTGTCACTCCAAATGACAAATTACAAATGATAAATTTCCAACACCACAGTGTTGTCGTGGCAAAAGCCAACACTATGAACTTATGCATCAACCTAATAAGTACAGTTAATCCCTGAACAACAGGAGGCATAGGGGTGCCAACCCACACACAGTCAAAAATTTACATATAACTTTTGAGTCTCCCAAAACTTGACTACTAATAACCTACTGTTGACTGGAAGCCTCACTGATAACATAAAGTTAGTTAACACATATTTTGTATGTTATGCGTATTACAATAAAGTAAGCTACAGAAAAGAAAATGTTATTAACACATTCGCAGTCAGCAAGTTTTTCACTTTCCTAATACTGAGAGTGAGTGAAAATTAAAAAAAAAACCTGAAGCTAATTGCCGCAAATTTCTGTCATTAAGCACAAATGAAATGGTCTTTTCTAAATTGTCACCTTTTTCACAAAAGTTGTAGACATATCCAGTATTTGACTCAGACCATTCTGACTAACATTCTGTACTTTGTATTTTTATTCAGATTATAAACTGAATATAATATATATATTATATATATATATAGTTCTTCATTTACATTGCATCATTATATCACTATCTGTCTAACACTATTAGGGTCACTGAATTCACCTTTGACCTTGGAAATCTCATCAGCATATATTTATTCAGTTTCCATAATTATGGTAAATTATTTCTTTTTAACGTTGAAGTATGAAAACCCTGAAATATCAAAATACAAGTATACAACACTAATCGCAACAAAATAATGACCAACTTGCAATTTTTACCAACTACGCAAGTCAATAACAATATTGTGCAGTCAATATCAAATAATTGTCTCAGTTAACTTTCTCCTTGCCTCACTATTCATTTTCAAGCAAAATATAACACACATATGGCAACATTGTAGCATTCAGAAACAGAATTTGCAAAGACTGCAAAGACGTAAATTCATGTCAACAGCAACCAGGAATAATTTGGGATGACATAAATTCACATCAGCGATTGCAAATAAGTTGAAAAAATATATTTCTTCATTAAGTGGAAGTGGATCATCATAAAAGTCTTCATCCTTGCTGTCTCAAGAGTGGCAGAAGTGGAAGAAAAATCTGCATATAAGGGAACCCATGCAGTTCAAAACTGTGTTGTTCAAGGTTCAACTGCATACTGTTTCTCACTAGACTTTGAATTTTTTTATTCCTTTATTTATCTCAATATGGACTCATGTTTTTCTCTTTTATACAGTATATCATAATCTGTTAATATTGTTTATTTTGAGGTTCAAATTGTCCCCAGTTTGACCAGTGCGAGCCCATTTAAGACACATCTGCATCATTCTTTGAGCACTTCCTTGCTTTATGGCAAATCAGGATACTCCATCTCAACCATTTCTCCAAGGAACCCTGGATGCCCTTTTTACTTGACTTAGGGCTCTGCCACACTGCTGAGTCACCCCATGTGTGGATGGCTTTCTCACTGCTCTCAGACTCTGACTCCTATATCTGGACTGTCCCCAAACAGGGGCACTGCTTATTCTTCCTGGATTCTGACCCCTCACATCAAGCAGACACCTCATATAGGGGCCCTCTTTACTCTGCTTGGGCCCTGACTTCCCACATCAGGCCATCCCCTAAGTAGAGATCCCCCTTGGGCTCTAATACCCCCATCTCAGGCTACCTTCCACAGGGACATTCCCCTTACACTGCTTGTTTGGGGCAGACTCCCCAGTCTAGGCTGTGATTGCCCTCTCAGCTCATTCAGGCACTGACGTCTCATGCGGCCCTTCTACTCAACCTTCTGCCTGGCTGCATCACCCAGTTCAAGCATACCTCAGCTTCTGCCCCTGCCCCTGTCACTGATGACTGAATTGTTCAGTAAGAGAAGGGAAGGAGGAAGGGCCAAAGATGTTTATTAAATTGTCTTAGGTGTTCTCTGAAATAATGTTTTATCAGAGGATCACCTTGCTAGTTACTATAATAAAAATCAGAGCAAAAAGTAGAATTTGACAGACAGAAATCACTTCATTAGAATATTTTTATATTAAATGAGGTTACTTGTATTCTCTAAGCAACTTCCATTAAATAATTACTTTAAGATCAAACAAGATCAAGAGAAGAAACAGTTCGCGTTTATTCCAGGTGATAGCATGCTATAAACTAAGACTTCTGTACTGTCCTTTCTCTTCTCACGTTTGATTTTATTACTAAATATGGTACTGGTATTTGAATAGGATGAATTTTTACATAAAAATAATTTTTAAGTGTTCTTATATAAAGCAAAAAGAGTTGTAAAAAGAAAACTGTACAATGACCTTAAACATATTTATAACTTGATTTTTTTTCTTTCTCCTTTAAATAGAGGAGTCTTCATTTTGGCTTCCCCTATATGGCAACATGTGCTGCCGTCTAGTTGCCCAGCCAGCTTGTATGGCTGAGGATGCACTTGCAGGATTTCTTAATCAGCAGGTTAGAGGATTTTCAATATCCTACCACAGTCATAGCTCCAATTTAAATCTTAATATACTGGCAGTTGTTTGGCCTTCTAATATCGAGAGGTATTTTTTAAGTCCTTTTTTTAAATGTCAGTTTTCTAAATGTTATCACATGTAAACTGTGGGGGGCTACGGGGGGGTGAAAAGAATGGCAAGAGGAGGGGTCTCATGCAGCACTGTTGGCTAAGGCACTAGTTCTCCATGCTCGTCTGCTTCATTAATAGCAGCAATGGGATAATCAGCAACAGAGGACTCCTTGTGGAAACTGATGAGGGCTGTTCAACACCTTTCACATAAAGGTCTTTCTGGCAGATAGCTTTTGGCACAGTTTGGGCCTCCGAGCTTCCAAAGCTGCCTCTGTGTCACCTACTCCTGATTTATTTATAACCATGGTTATTTATATTCAGTAAATAATTAATTGTGGGCTTCAATGAATCAATAGTTTTTTCTGAAAGATTCCATTAGGAAGAAAGAAAATTTGCATTCTTACAGGGTAGTCAACATTTTCCAATGCTCTGAGAACAGTAAGGGAAAATTATATTTTGAACACTGAGAGTTATTTTTATAATTTTCCTGAGTCATATGATGAATTGCTATGGAATTCTAAGCACTAGTTTTTAATAGACTAGCTTTTCTAAGACTGCATTGATTTATGATTTTATGTGTGTAAAAGTTAGGTGGTAATCATCTCCACTTTTCTTAATGCTTTTGAGAATTTCAAACTTTTCTTCTCTGATATTAACTTATTTTTGGATTTGGGCAATTAGACGTACATAGCAAATTAATAGGTAATTCTATCATATTTTAAAAGTTCTAGGTAACTAATTTAACTTTGATAACTTAAGTATTTTGATGAATATAGATTTATAGTACTAATGACTTTAAAATAATAGTTTCTTGGTTTTGTTTTATTTTCCAGCAAATGATAGAAGGTCTGATTAGTTGGAGAAGGCTGTATTGTGTTTTGAGAGGAGGTAAACTCTATTGCTTCTACAGTCCAGAAGAAATTGAAGCTAAAGTGGAACCAACTTTGGTAGTGCCCATTAACAAGGTAAATGAAATGCCATTTTGAAAATAAACATACAACATTTCATGCAATTTGTTCTTGTCCCTGCTGTTCACTTTGTTGCTATCTTATAAAGAAAAAAGCAGCATTGGTTAAAAACTAGTTAGTTCATAAAGGTAATTTAATTTGCTCTTATTTTTCTTTCTATTACAGAGCTTATCCATGAAAGGAAATAGTGCATATTTCCTGGGAAAGCATAGTATTAGAACTCTATACCAGTAAATAGGTTTTATTTTATTTTAAAAATGTGGGGTACAATTCAGGGTAGGTATACAAATGGTCATTGTACAGGTAAAGTCTGGGCCTCACTAGTAAATAGGTTTTAAAGCAGAGAATGTAACTCCACTGTAACAGGATATTTAAAATTTTCATGAATTTATTTAAGAGATTATACAAATATAAATGGTTAGCTCATGTTACAGTGATGCTTTTTCTAGTTAGCATTCAAATGAATCCATAAAAAGATATTTCCAACTGTACTTTATGGTTTCTTATGGGATTGATGGACAATTGTCTAACCTTCTGTCAGAACAGAAAGCCTGACAGTGTATTTAGAATAGTCGAGTGCTTATACTGCACTTAAGAAGTAGTACCTCATCACCTAGAGAATCTTATCAAATACATACACACCCTACTGGTTTGATACAAAGAATATTGGGGGTAAAAATTATATATATGTATATATATACTGGTTTGGTACAAAGGAGAATATTGAAATTTAGCTACCATTTTTTTTCAACTAAAAGCAGGAAAACTTTTCAGTATAAGACAGACTTAGTTTTTTAAATTTCACTGTCTTGAATTTATCTTCATCTATTATCGAAGTCTAGTGTTGATTTGAGGATTTTTCTTTCTCCACTTTTTTTTTTTTTTTTTTTTGAGTTGGCGTCTCACTCCGTCGCCCAGACTGGAGTGCAGTGGCCGCTCCCGGCCACCGCAGCCTCGACCTGCTGGGCTCCGGCGATCCTTCCGCCTCAGCCTTCCGAGTAGCCGGAACTAC
>CAUYQG010210561.1:0-24615 GCA_963574415.1 Tarsius wallacei | reverse complement strand
AGTTTCCAGAAGCGGCTCAGACAAGGGCTAGGGCTGGGTGCGGCGGGATCGTCTGTGCCTTTGTCTCAGTCCTGCCCTGGGCCGGGGCCCGAGGAATGCCTGCCCTCTGACCTTCCACAGACCATTCCTTAACCTGGCACGGGCCCCGGAGGCCGGGGAAGGGCTGAAGGGGTGGCGGAGACTGGAGTTCAGCACTAATGGCCTCGAACCTGCACGGGCCACGTGGTGTCATGAAACACAGGAGCGGGAGGCCCCACCACTCGCACTTGCATCTGGCGGGCGGCACCAGAGGTCATAGCTGGAGACGACCTTGAGCTTTTTAGAAGATTTTACATGAAACACCTGCGTTGCCTGTTGCCTTATTATTTCTTAGATTTTTTTGTTCATGTCAAAGGAACGGATATTAGTCAGTTATGACAAGACTTCCAGGCTGGAGCCATGTTTTCTTACTGTAACCACAAGGTCAGTAAATTATAATTTAAAAAATATTTACTAAATGGCTCTGTTGCATGGAATTTATTGTTCCGTTGCCACAGTGCCTACCAATTACTTCTTATAACTGTTTTATTTTATTTATTTGTTTTTTGAGAAAGCAGGATTTATTGAGAGGACAGAGAAGCTCCCACAGTGGGCAGGGACGCGAAAAGGTTGCCCCAACTGTTTTCTTTTTTTAAAGTTATTTCAACTAAAAAAATTTTTTCTTGAGACAGGGCCTCGCTCTGTCACCCAGGCTGGAGGACATTGGCGCGATCATAGCTCACTGCAGCCTGGAACTCCTGGCCTCAGCCTCCCCAAATGCTGGAGATGCAGGCGTGAGCCGCCGTTCCCAGCCTCGTGCCTGCTTTCTAACCTAGTGTGTGCCTTATTCTCGAAGGACCCAGACCTGGTTTGTTTCTGCATGCCCTTGCTTGTGTGAGGCAGCAGCACGCTGCTGTGTGACCCGCCTGCCGCCTGTCTCGCCTCGGTGCCATCACGTGTTTCCGTGAGGTGTTTTCCTCTCGACGTGTCACAGCACCCAGCCTTTGGCCAGGCTCCCCGGCTCCCCTTCCACAGCCAGCCTCTTGACTCCCTGGAATCCATGGCCTGAGTGAGCCAGCTTGAGATTCATTATTTGGCCTAACAAGGCGTCTCGCAGGAGGGTGGTTCTGAGCCAGTTACCCGGAGGCTCAGCAGACCTCTGGGTTCCAGTTCTCGCTGTCTGCCATCGGGGCGGCTTCCGTGGGCAGGCTGTCCTTTGGTGCCTGCCGGGAAGGCTGCAGCACACCCCTGTGACAGTCACGCCTTCTTCCGGCAGGGGCCCAACTCCAGAAGAGGCAGAACGGGCGTGGGGCGGGAGTCACCCCTTTGTCTTTTACAAGCATCGGGAACTATTTCCTGCGAGCCCAGCAGACACTTCACTTGTGTGTTACTGGCACTGGAAGAACTCCTCAGAGTCTGGAAAAGGCAAATGAGATGACTGGATGGTCTCTTCTGAAGGGCTGGATGTAACTTTCTGTGACCTGGACTATTTTTTGAAAACATTTTATTGGAAGGATGTGGGGAACAATTCAGGGTTATCTGGGCTATTTTATGACAGTGGAGGCAGCAGTGAGCGCGAGTGTTTTTGTCCAGTGGAGATGCGGAGGCTTCCGTCAGGGGCGCAGATGGCCCTCTTGGGCGTGAGCCGTTGGGCGTTTACCCGAGTGGCCGCATCCCCTCCCAGTCTCACCCCCTGCCCCTCGGCCCAGGCTGCTGGGCCTGAGGAGGACCGTGCCTCCCGGGGGCTCCCGGGGCTCTGGTCAAGGCAGGAGAGGAGAAGGGTCCCAGGCCAGGCGTCCAGCAGCCGCCCCGTGCCGAGGGAGCCCCAGGAGTGGGTGCAGAGGGGGCCCCCGGTGAGCCCGCCGCTGGTGGTGTGGCTGCTCTCTGGAGGCTGCCAGCAGTCAGCAGTGCTCTCAGCACGGCTCCGCCCCGGGCCTCGTGGGAGCGCCAGACGGCAGGTGGGAGCAGTGGTTAAGTGATGCAAAGCTCCTGTCATCAAGCAGACCCGGATCCGCGGTTTACGGGCCACACGGACCTGAGTGTGCGCCACCAGGCTGTGGACCGCGGCACGATATTCAGCCTCCTACGCCTTGGCTTCCCGACTCCAGGCAGGGCGTGGCAATACAAGAAGTAGCACAGAGTTCTTAGGACTGGCTGCAGCGCCCGGGTCGTTTGCCCCAGGACGAGGCGGCCCAGGCTAGAGCTGGCCAGCTTCATTCTTCCCTCTTCTCCTTTCCTAAAGCATGGCTGCTCCTTTCTGGCTCCCCGAAGCCATAAAGAGGGTGAGGACCACTTGATTAGAGGAACCTCCCACCATCACACCCCAGCCTTCCCTTTGTATATTCACACAATTCCAACTCCATGGGCTCGCCGAGTGCCTGTGCATTTGTGTCTGTGATGTCAACTCTATGAATTTCCTGAGTAGTTTTCAAAAAAATCTGTTCCTTCGTCAGAATTTGCACCTTTGCTCTGGATGGTCAAGGTGTGACCACTCTGTGAGGTCACATTATTACACCTGTATTATCATTCATTGTGATAGCAAAAATATTATTATTATTATTATTATTATTATTATTATTATTATTATTATTGAGTTGGAGTCTCACTCAGTTGCCTAGACTGGAGTGTAGTGGCCGCTCCTGGTCACCGCAGCCTTGACCTGCTGGGCTCTGGCGATCCTTCCGCCTCAGCCTTCCAAGTAGCCGGAACTACAGGCGCACGCTACCACGCCCGGCTAATTTTTTGATTTATTGTAGTGATGAGGTCTCGCCAAGTTGCCCAGGCGGGTCCTGAACCCGCGGGCTCAGGCAATCCACTCACCTCGACCTCCCAAAGTGCAGGATTACAGTCTGAGCCACCGAGCCTGGCCAAAAATATTATTTTTATAACTGCTAGTTCTGGTTTGAACTAATAACAGGATTGTTAGTGTTGTGGGCGTGTGCTTTAGCATGGTCCTTGTTGGGAGAGACGTTTCCTCGTGCCCAGGTGAGTGTCTGTATGGGCAGCCATTTATAATTATAAACAACTCTTTACCAAAGTGACAATGGCTGGACCCCTCTCTGTCATCTCTTATCGCTGTTTATGTGCTTTAAAACATTTCTCCAGCCTGATTGTAAGCCTTATGGGATGCATGGCCCGTCGTGTGAACCTTCGTGTCTCTCACGTGTGTAGCACAGCACACAGCTTGTAGCTGGCATGTGGAGTAATGCGTGAGTCCCACTGGGTAGGATTCATCTTTGTGCCTGGAGTGTTTCAAAAGTTAACATACGTTTACTGAGCATTTACTGTGAGCAAAGAACTATGTGGAAGAGGAAAACGTGAGAGAAGGCTTCCAGAAGCATTGGGAGGGCCGGATCTTGAAGTCTCTGGGGGAGCCCATGTTGGATTATAGATGATTGTGGAAGCAGCGCAGAGGCTTCGAAGGGTTCACATTGGGGTAAAGAGCAGACTTTCATTTGTTCAGCCACGTCCCCAGTCCTGACCCGAGTCTCGGGAACATGGGCCCAGCCTGGGCTCCCCTGAGTAAGCCAGGGATTCGATACACCAAGGTCAACTAACTTCTCCCGAAAGACTTTAGCTCTGCCCACGCTCGCCTTTCTTTTCTGTTATCGTCATTCAGAATGTCCGTTCTGCTTTGTCTTCCCACCCCACAAATTAGTAATCACCGCTGCCATTGTTAAGGCTTCGGAAGCCACATCAGCTCCGATTTCCTCACGGTTGTCAACCTCTGGGCTCCCGACTCTTTCCACCCCATGTCCCACCTGTGGGCATCTTCATCCTCCCTGAGGCAGAGTGCTAAATACCACAGTTTCTCTGTTTGAAAATGTCTTTTTTTCTCATTCTTATGTGGCAGATTAGCTATTATTTCAGTTAAGTATATTTAGCTAATGTGTTGCATATTATCAACTACAAAATTCCAGGTCAACGATATTTCGTCTGACACTTTGAAAATGTAGTCCCACTGCCTTCTGGATTCTGCAGTTGACAGTGATAAGTCACTTTCTGCCTAGTTGTCATTCTTGTTAAGGAATATGTTTTCTTTCAGCTAGTTTTCTGTTAGGTCAGTGGGTTGGTGGGTTGGTGCCACAGGTAAAATGCAAAGAGTTGCACAGAAATTAGATTGGGAAAAATAGTTTATCTGAGGAGCAGATTAGAGAGAGAGAGGGTGAATCCATTTCTCAAGGGAGAGAAGGGGGCCAGGCATCTGAAGAAAACATGGCGGTGAGTGCTTGAGACTGTTTCTAAAACTTCTTTTTGGGGTAGACAGGGCAGGCATTCACAGGAGCTGACGACAAGGTGACGGACGGCAGGCAGATGGGTGAGCCCGTCACCAGATGAAAAGGGCCGAGAAACACGGGAGCTGTTGCCATGGTGATGGGGTGGTGGTCTGTGTCCCATAGGTCACGAAGGACTCTTCACAATAGATGCGGTCAGCTTGGCCCTTTATAACAGGAAGACAAATACTTTGAATAAAAGTATTTAGTTAGTGCCAAGCATGCTTGGGGGGTCGTAAGACCATCATCAGTGACTACCTCCGGTAAACTGGTTCTGTCCTAGATTAGAGGGCAAGTTAAAATAAAACACTAAGCATGACAAGGCTTAAAATGGCTGCTCTTTGGCCAAAGTTACTCCGTTTTGCTGTTTCACCCTTTCACCCTCAATATCTTCCCTTTGTCCTTGGTGTTTTCCAGTCTTACAGGGTTATGTCTAGTGGATTTCTTTCCTTGGTTCTGCTTGGGATTTGTTTTGCTTCTGAACTTGTGGATGCAAGTCTTTCTGCATTCGGAAAAGACCCCGTCATTCTCCTTGAGTTCTGTCTCTCTCCTGTTCTCTCCTCTCCTTTCACAATGCTTACAGATTAAGTTGGACTTCCACATTCCACTTTCCACTTCGATGGGCTCCTTCTAGGACTACATTTACACATATATATGTCAGAACTGTAAACCCTTATGTCAAGTGTCTCATATTTTAGTGTATTTTTAAATATGTTTTCTTTTTGTGCTTTAGTTGAAATATTTTTTTTTTCTTGAGTTGGAGTCTCACTCTGTCGCCCAGACTGGAGTGCAGTGGCTGCTCCCGGCCACCGCAACCTTGACCTGCTGGGCGCCGGCGCGTGCGACCACGCCCGGCTAATTTTTTGATTTATTGTAGAGATGAGGTCTTGCCAAGTTGCCCAGGTGGCTCTCGAACCCACGGGCTCATGCAATCCACTCTCCTCTGCCTCCCAAAGCACGGGATTACAGGCTGAGCCACCGAGCCTGGCTTTAGTTGAAATATTTTTACCAGCCACTATTCCAATTTCTAAATCCTCCCTTCTGTGCAACTAATTTGATTTCAAACATGTCTACCGAATTCTTAAATTTAGTAAAATTTTATTTGTTTAAATTCTAGAATTTTCATTTGATTCTTTTAAAAGTATATATACAATCTAGTTCTCTGATGAAATTCTCCATTGTGTCAATTATTTTCTTAAACGGTTTATGATCACAGTTATTTTTAAGTCTTTGTCCAATAACTTTGATAGGTGTGTCACTTGTGTGTTTGTTTCTATGTCTGCTTTTTTCTTTAGGATTCTTTTGTCATTTGGTCTTGTCTGTTGGCATGCCCGATGTTTTTGAGTGAATAATACGTGGGAAATGTGAAAGATTAAGAGATGTTGGATGATACCGTTTTCCTCTGGAGAGGATTTAATGTTTTTTATTGATTGGCAGTACAGTCAGGGCAGATCACCTTGATTCAGGGACTGAGATTGTTTAGCTGTAGGCTTCAGGCTTCTGGAATTAGCTGTATGAATGTGTATATATGTGTGGAAAGTCTACTTTCAAGTAAACACTGTACCACCTCATGGATGGTGTGAGTACCTTACAGTAACAAAACAATTCTGCCTCCTTATTCCTGTCCCTTGTATCACTGCTGTCATTCATTGTGCTTATGTGTAACATAGATAAGCACACACACACACCCAAGACATATACGTAAACATGCATAATCAAATACTTCATTATTTTAGATCAATTAAGAATAGGAAAAAATAAAAGTTTTTCTTTTACCCTCACTTATTCTGTTTGTGATGCTTTCTTTCTTTGTGTAGATCCAAGTTTTTGACTTATATCATTTTTCTTTTCTGTAAAAAAAAAAATCTTTTAGCACTTTTCCCAATTTTTATTTGAGAAAGTCTTTACTTATCATTCACTTTTGAAGAATAATTTCTCAGTGTTTGGAAATCTAGGCTGGGTTTTTTCCCCTCTCTTAGTCTTTTAAATATTTTCTCCACTCTCTTCTTTGGGTGGTTTTGAGGAGAAGTTAGATGTAATTCTGATCTTTGCTTCTCCAAGGTAAGATGTTTTCTCTTCTGGCTTTTTTTTCCTAGGAACTTTAAATTTTATCTTTGATTTTCTGTAGTCTGAAAATGCTATGCTTAGGTGTAGTGTTTTTATTTTTTTATATTTATCCTGCTTGGTGTTCTCTGGATCTCTGGGTTGATGTCTGACGTTAATTTTGGGGAAATTCTGTCACTATTGATTGATCTATTTGCTCTGTTTCTTTCTCTCTTTCCCCTCCTCTCTGGTATTTCCATTAGGCACATGTTTCACCTTTCATACTTGTCTCATAGTCCTTGAATATTATTTTTTGCTTTTCTCCCCCTGGTCTCTTTTCACTTTGCTTTTCAGTTTTGAAGATTTCTGTGGAGAGCTCCTCAGGCTGAGAGGTTCTTTCCTCAGCTGTTATGCGTCTACAGCTAAGCCCACCAGTGTTCTCTGTCTCTACCATTTCTTTTTGGTTCTTCCTTGGGATTTCCATCTCTCTGCCTACGCTGCCCACCCGTTCATGAGTGCTGTCCACTTGGTCTGTGAGCACCCTTACCACATTTTAAATTCCCTGTTGGATGGTTCCAACACCCTTGTCATATCTGAGGCTGATTCTGATTCACATCATATTTTTTTGCCTTCTAGTATGCCTTGTCATTCTTTCTTGATAGCTGGACATGATGTGCCAGGCTGGGGACGGCTGTAATCGGGCCTCTGGTAACGTGTGGTGAGTGTGGGGCGGAGGTGTCTGTAGTCCTGTGAGTAGGCCTCAGTCTTCAGAGAGCCTGTGCCTCTGGACTGTGCACCTCATACGTGTCTCTCAGGCCCCTCCCTCACTCAGGTGGGTCAGGATTCGGGGAGGGGGGATGGCCTGGGGTTGGGTGTTTCCCTTCCCCCACGTCAGCTGGGCTCTGATGAAACCACGGCAGGCTAGGCTGTGTTGACTGGTTTCTCCTGAGGGCAGCCCTTGCCAACGAGTACAGAGTATCAGAATGGTTCCTTTTCTTGTTCCCTGCTGGAGGCGTGAGGGGGGCTTTCTTTGACATCCAGGCGGGAGCCTGGCAGGCTCCAGGAGGCAAAGCTCACAGACCGTGGGGGCACCTTGGTGACAATCCCCCTGGAGTTCTTGCCCCCAGACGAGCTCACGCTCAGCCTCCTGCGGCTTGTCAGTGGTGCTCAGGCCTCCCTGTCCTGCGCTGGTCCCCGCGGGGGTGCCTGCTGGGCTGGGTCGTGGTTCTGCCTTCTCCTGTCGGCCTCTCCCATTCTGGGGCAGTGGTTTGCCCTGTGACCCCTGTTCTCTCCTGGGTCCAAGAAGAGGTGCCGGTTTTTCCGTTGGTTCCTTGTTGCTTGTCAGGACTAAATGGCGGCTTCCAAGCTTCTTCCAGCTGGACCGGGGCTGCCGGGTTTCCCTCGTGGCAGCCGCCTTCGCCTCCTTATCTTCCCCTGAGCATCCAGGAGCTGGCAAGTGCCACACAGGTGATGTCTGCGCCGAGTGCTAGACTCACTCCCTTTGTGGGCGTTGCTCCCTTTTGTCTGGAAAAGTTGTTCCTCAAGTCCTCGCGGCTCTGAATTGCGGTGTTTTCCCAGCCCGAGAGCCACGAGCTCTCGTGGCATTCTGCACACGCTGGGTGCCGAGAGGAAAGCCCCCCAGAAGCGTTGGACTCCCCTTGGGGTGTCTCTGCCCTGTGGGGCCTGGTCCTTCACGTGCTGTGGCCTTAGTTTTCTCTCGCTGACCTCTGATATTGTCAAAGAGCTGTTTCTAGAAAACACATTTTATCCAGGTGTTACACTGTCTACATTGTACAGTGTTTTCTGTACAGCTGGAGGGGGAGTGGGGGATTTGGTGCGGCATGAGGTGATTCAGCTGCACGTGGGAGCGGAGGCCTTCGGCTTGACATTTTCATTTCAATAATCAACCCCCACCCCTGCCAGAAGTTCTGTGGTTGTTTCTCAAGTCAGCATTATCTTTTTCTGGTGTTTCTATGTCATGCGTACTATTACTTCCCTTATGATTTTAGTCATTTAAAATAGACGCACTTTATGGTTTGTATTCCCTTGAGGATCTGGAATTCTCAGGGTCTAATCTCATTGTGTGTCATCTGGGGCTGCTGGCGGACGTCGGCTGCTGCTAGGTGCCCCGGGAGGGTGTTAGCAGCCGAGCCGGTTGTCATGGGGCTTTCGTGGCTTGGGGTTTCAGAGGCCACACGGCTATGACATGTGGGAAACCCGAAGGTGGGCGAGCAGAGGGATGGCCGCAAAATACGAGGGAGAGCGTTCCCCTCACCCAGAGATCAGACCACACAGGTCGGCTTTCCTGTGGGCTTGCTTGGGAGTGAATATTTCCCAGGTTGTCCTTTCACTTAAAACATGGACCACAGGCAGGATTCAGACTGCTCCCCACATCGCGTGGGCTCCGGTGTGGACTCGTGTCCGTGTGGCCACCCGAGCCAGGCCGTCGGCTGCTGAGGCCAGGATGGTTCCCTGGGCCGCTGGGAAGCCACCACTGCTCGCTCTGACTTGCAGCTTCTTTTTGCGTCGCCCCCGGGGGATGGGTCTCACTTTCTTGGGAGCTACCTGTCAAGATATTTGTGTACTTTATTCAGCATGTTAAGATTTTTTGTTTGTCTTTACAAAGAGTTTTTGAGTTGCCTAGTTGTCCATAATTCCAGAAACAGATTTTAACTTACAGTTTACATTGCTGGCTTATGGTAAGATTCAGTGTGTTACCTATTTTTAAATTTCATCATTATTTTCACAAATATACAAAACCTGAACATTTGGGTAATAGTAGATTATAAACGGGTCTGTCAGCTGAGGGCATGGTTACTGGATATGGCACCGTGTGGCTTATGCTACAAGAACACCATCAACTCTGGCCCATTCAAACAGCTGAGAGCTTGTCACCTTTCTCCCAAGTACGTGTTCCTGTTCCCTTAAAGCCTTTATTTTAAACTCCTATTTCCTCAGGGAAACTAGAAAATGCTGTGGCTTTGTAGCCTTTAGACAGTGAAAGATGTGTCTGTGGGAATATGCATACATATGCAAATCACTTCAATAAACCGTGTACATTAGCTATATTTTGATTTTAAATTATTTTACTTTGCATAAGGTTGTATATTTTTTTTCTGCCTTTTGTAGGAGGATACTTCATCGAGACTTGAAGACAAAGAATATATTTCTGAAAAGTAATCTACTTAAAATTGGTAAGGGAAAGTATATTCCAGATGTTCTCACTTCATACTGAAGTTCAGAGTACTTGGAAACGTTAGAGTAATCGTTGGCTTATTCAAACTTCCCAAATGTTTGTTCTTACCTGGATGGGTTTGACAAAACCCAAGCATTTTGTTTCTGGCTGCCCGAGACTGAGGTATAAGCATCTCCTGCATACTGGGTAGATTTAGCACGTGTACTTGAGTCCCTGGCTTCACACCAGGCACTTTGCAAGCTGTTAGAGCGTCTTGTGGTTGATTAATCACTACAGGTCTCCCACGTATCTTATGACACTCAAGAGGCTGTTATCAGGGTTGCTTACAATGTGGCTACAATGGCTGGAGTAGCCTTTAGTTCTTTAGGACTGTGCTTCCACTTACAGCCGCTACCGCTCGTCTAATCATCGCGTAGGAGGTTCTCAGGATGGGGGGGTTGACAGGATGCAGCTAACTGGGCAACAGTAGGAAAGCCGGAGTCCCATGTTCACATTTCTGTTCTCATGGAGTCTCACGTTCACTCTCATGCTCTTGAATGAGCTCAGCCCTTCTCGTTCAATGTTTTCCTTTATTATAAATTAAGAATGCTTCCCCCCCAGGTAAAATTGCATGTCATCATATTCAGGTTTTCCGGAATCATTCTGTTTGCGATGATTCAGAATTGAAATAGCTTTTCACGTCAAGTTGTCTAGTTTTCCGTAATTCCAGAAATAACGAACCTTAGCTTACATAATTCACTCAACCGGCTCAAAGTCTTCTTTGTCCTATAAAGCTGCTTTTTAAAGCAATTTACCAGCACGGGGTAACTTCAGATGTGTTACTTTTCTTCCCCTGTAAAGTGGTAACCACTGCGTAGCAAGATGGCCAAATCAAGCGCTCCCTGGGTTGTTCATTTCAGGGGCTGGTTTCTGTCGTTTTAAAGTTTCCACAGCAGTTCACTCTTGCTTCAAGGGGACTTTGGAGTCTCACGCCTCCTGACGGCATCCTGTGACCTGGCCACGACTTTCACCGGAACTCCGCATTACATGAGCCCCGAGGCTCTGAAGCACTGCGGCTGTGACGCGAAGTCGGACATCTGGTGAGTGGGTGGGCTCGCCTCTGCGGCCCCAGAGGGAGCCTGTTGCCTTTTGTCTTCCAGCTCAGTTACCTGCCAGATACACCCACCGTGCCCTCCGACACGGACCCTTCCGTGGCCACAGTGGAAGGAGGCCCTGTGCGTTTGGAACGCCCTAGAGTTCGTGAAGCTGATCTCAGAACTCCTCTTTATTCATTATTGGATCGGTTTTCGATTTTGCTTCCTGAACTGCGAGCAGAGGTCTTAATGCACCGTGTGCAGGACATGTGATGTTTCTGCTCCCCGTTAAAGAAGGAAGGTATTTGTCGCCCCAGGCACTGTGCTTTGTTTTATTTGATGGTCCACTTCCATCCCTGTGAGGAATGCGCAGCTTTTCTGTATTCTGTTGTTGTTGTTCCTGTTACCTTTAAGAATTTTAGTAAAGATGCTGGCTTGAAGGGTCAACTGCATCTGAACATCTCTGGGCTTTCAGCAGTGGATGCAGCTCGGATGACTCGGCTTGGCCAAGCTCTCGGGTCAGAGCCGTTTCTCCTTCCTTGTCGTGCACCCGTGTACATCTCACTGCAGACGCCTGTGCTTTACTGTGTTCCATCGTAAGCAGTGGAGCCTGTTTGGGGAATATTTATTTTCCTTTGAGGAGGAATCTTATATAATTTTCAGCTTGTTAAGGGTTGAAAGAACAATCTAGCTGAGAGCTTGCTCATGAAGTCAATGATTATAGTATGCAAATCAGCGTAAGTAGTTTTGAGCTTCCAGAGATGAGCAACGTGAAGATGTGCACTCATTCTTGTAAGAAAGGTAGTGTAGAGAATCACCTTATCCTCTTTTCTCTGGCTAGGGAAAGGTGGGCCACACGGGAGAGGGCTTGGGGTGTTCACAGGGTCCTTATTTCCGTTCCTGTTCCTGTGTCTTCCAAGCTGGCAAGAACACGGTCAAGCAAAGGGCTGGCTACGGTGTTCCTCATGAGTCCCGTCCCTTCCACGCAGCCTTGCGTTTACTCCTTCCTAGGTTCTTCACAGGGTTTTTCCACTGTTAGCTACTTCTGGCTAGAGGTCTTTTCCAGGGCATCTTCTCTCTTCCTTCTGCGACCAAACCAAACCAAATAGAAACCAAACAAACACCAAACACCACAAAGGTATGTTCAGAGCAGTGGGTAATGAGTGCCTTTAAATTTGTCTTTATTGAGCACCTACTGTCTGCCCGACTGTGTTATGGCCCCCAGGGTATGAAAGCAAAAGTGATAGGATTCCTGCCCCCAGGGAAAGCCTCCTTCTGGAGTCCCTTTCTCTATTTTGAGAAAATTGGCATTGGGCTTCCAACTGAATTTCAATCACATGCTACGTCTCTCTTCACACCTAATCGTGTAGATTGATGTTATAGACATGCAAAAACAGACTCACGTGTATGTCTTTATGATTTAGGATTATGTGGTGTCTCAGGACAATGTTGCATTGTGTCATTTGAATGGGAGGGGGCTCCTACATGAAGCCCATCCTGTGAGTTTCTGGAATGGTGTGTCACGACACCCCGGGCTCCTTCTGACGGATGCTGGGACCTGCGTGCCCAATCCCATGGGCATGGGAGGCAGCGGGACCCGGTGGGGGCTGAGGCTCGGAGCGTCCGCCTCCGTTGTTCCAGGGCTGCTGCTTGCCAAAGACTGCTCCCAGTACTGCATAAGGAGTGACAGGACTATCAGACAGTATTGCCATAGCGTGTAGGGCTACGCCAATATCCAGCTCGGGGAGAGCAGAGCACAGCCAAAATCTCCGAACGTCTATCTCCACGCAGGAGGGACTTTCGTGTGCTTTTCTGGGCACGAGGCTGGTTCCCCTCGCAGAGGCCATCAACTTTTCCACGAGTTCAGCTGAGGACTCGTCCCAGAGAGCCGCCTTATTATGAACTTAGTAGTTACCTTGGCTGTGTTCGAATCAGAATGAGCTTATCTGGTAATGAAATCTCTGCTGCCAAGTCGCAAGTGGAGCAACTAACAGATAACTATTAATTCTTGTGGCAGACACGTAAGTGTGGTGGGCAGTCTTTGGGAGACACTCTTGGAAAAATTAACTGAGTGAGGCTGAGAGCCTGTCTGTGAATGTCAGTGTGTAACATCTGCGTACTGTGGAATCTTTCTTAGGACTGAAAGCCCTTATGAATAATTCACAGGTGTTTTGTTTTAGCACGAATAGCTGTGCATATTATATTCATAATGCTGAAAGGAGAATTGGTCTAATGCTAATTATGTTTTCATCTATTAATGTTTGCCCAAATGTAACATTTTCTTCCTCTGCAATCTCTTGGAGTTTTCTGGATTCATTTATAGCATTCAAGTACAGGAAGTCCCTCTATTTAAAAAACGGGTTAGGTTTCAAAAATTTATGAGCAGTTATTTGGAAAGTTGGTGCGATTAGGTTCACTGAGGACAATGCTTTGAACGCAGCTGATTTGTATAAGCAATTGGTGAATACTTTTTTCCCCACAAGAGAAATACAAATATGAGTTGGGCTCTTAGGCCAGCTCATTAAATTGATTTAAACTATGAATAGTTAGAATATATTATTTTGGTAGGAGAAGCAAATAAAGGACAATACCATTGGAATAACAGTACTGTAAGTAAGCAGGAAACAGAGCATTTCACCGTAGGTCTTCCTTACCATGCTGTGAGAGCTCAGCTGGATGACTCTTTGACCTTGTGGCCCTGTGTTCCTTGGGTGTTTAAGTAGAGGGAATGGACATCAGAGTGTACTGGGAAGCTCTCAGGGTTTTGCTCAGAGATCCAGTAGGGGACCCTGGAGGAGTCTGGTTCCTGCCCAGCACTGGAGTCGGGCATGAGTGCTCTTGAGCAGAAGTGTCAGAAGAAAACAGAGAGGAACCAGCGCTTGCCAGGCCTTCCAGGACCAAGAAAGTGTCCTCAGAGAGCATTTCCAGGGTGGGCAGGGAAAGGGGCTAGGGAGGGCAACCACCTACTTCCTGGAGAAACACAGGCTGACGTGGCAGCAGTTGCTGTAACCACAACGGGGCCTGCTAGTGCTGGCAGCCAACAGCCCTGTCTGCTGCCTGCTGGTGAAGGGAGCTCTGGAGCAAGAGGGCCCAGGCCTGGACCGCTCTCGGGCGGGTGCAGAAGTGAGCTGCTGGGCAGGGAGCGCCATCCTTGGGAGTACGCCCGGCATCAGAATCTTCACCCAAGAAGCTGACGTAAGGAAGCATTTCAGGCAGGTGAAGCAGGTTGGAGCATTCATATGACCTGCATGAAATCATTGGTACAGACTCTGCAGATAGTAGCAGTTTGGCCTGATTACATTTAAAATGGTTCATGACATAGCTATACGCCCTTATTAAATTCAAATTGATGATGATGAAAGTAAACATAATAGCAGTTACAAAATCAGGAATTTTTACAAATTTACAAAATCAGGAACCTCTGTGGTGTGCATCTTCTGTATTGATTGACAGTTACGTCCTAAATGCTGTACAACGAAGTCTGTTATTACAAAAACAAGTACACTACTTCCGTTTTGTAACCTGCTTTTTTTCACGAAGCAGGATGAAACATTGCTGTGCCTCAGCATACCATGTACATGCTGGCATAGGATCCTATACCAGGACACAATAAGTTACTCAACCAAGCTTTGTTTCCTTTGAAAAGTTTCTTTGTCTTTCCACATTTATATTATGAGGTATCTGGGTGTGAACGTTCATTTATCCTACCTGGACTTCGTTGAGCTTCTTGGATGTGTCAACGAATGTATTTCATCAAATTTGGGGAGTTTTAAGCGGCTGTTTCTTTGAGCTTTTGTCTTTCCATCCTTGCCTTCTGGCACTCCCGTTCTAGGCATGTGGTGCTGAGTGGTGCCCCACTTTTCTCTGAGACTCTGTTTATTTTCCTCTCCGTTCTTTCGGTTGCATAGCCTGCAGGCTTCGCTCTTCAAGTTCATGAATTTTTATTTCTGTTATCGTACTCTTTATCTTCAAAATATCTATCTGGTGTTTTTTAAATGTAACGAAGCCTTTGTTAGATCTAATATCTGGGCCCTCTGCGCATGTCTGTCGCCTGGTTGCCTCCCGTGTGTGGGTCACACTTCCTGCTTCTTTGCGTGTCTCCTGACTGAGAAACACTGTGGAAGACGCACCGTGGCAACTCTGGATGTCTGCTCTCAGCCCTCCCTTTCCCCGGCCCCACCCTCCGTCTTCCCTGAGCCTGTTGCTGCTTCTATGTTCGCTTGGTGCCTTGCCTGGGCTGTCTTAGTGAACATCTATTTCCCCTGCAGTGTGAGGCCTCTGAGGCTGCTCCCCCGAGAGCACAGCCCGGTGCACCCGTCCCTGGTGCCCGTGGCTAGCGGGCTCTCTCTCTGTCCCTCTCCTTTAAGCCATTGGCCTCTGCCGACTCTCTCCCAGCCATTAGCCTCTGGGAATGCCAGTGGACAAATCTGTTGTTTTCCACGGTGCCCTGGGGGCACCAGTTGTCTCCCAGTCTCTTCTCATTAAATTGGAGCCTCTTTGCAGGTGCAGTTTCGGAGGCTGGCCTCTGGGGTCTGTTCTGAGGCCAGAGGGTTTCCGCAGTTGTCTCTCTTTCTGGTTCCCTCCGGCAAACGCGCTGGCCTGTGGTCTGGCTTATTGCTCTCATGGAGCTGCCCCCTCCTCCTAGCCTTCATCATTTTCAAGAGTGCTCGAAACCAGGCTTGATTCTCTTACACTCTGTTCCACAGAATCGGTCTCTTTGGGGAGAGCTTCTGAGTTCTGTCTGCTACCAGCCTGCCTCTCCCCCGGGAAGACCTCTGAGCGCCTTTTCTGAAGATGGAGGCAGGGACAATGGCCCGCTCTTCTCAGGGACACTCCTGCTGAGAGCAGGACACTGCAGGGCGGCAGTCAGTCGGGTCCCACAGGCTTGCTTTACCCTATGTGCAAGCTGGGGTGAGAGTCGTCGGTCCGTACTCTCTACCTGCTGTTCTGAGGAAGCCTCCATCCCGTCCGGAGTGGGGCCGATGGAGGAAGGGCTCCCTCTGTCTCCTGCTAGCCAGTGACCAGGAGCTGGGGAGAGGCAGCCCGGCTGTCATGGCCCCGCCTGCCCACCCTGATGCTTCTGTCCTCCTTGGGGGAGCGGAGGGAGGCAGCGGGCCAGGGCTCAAGTGCTGCAGACTCGGGTTTTCACTGTGATCGGTAGCTTTTCTCAAAGGAATGTTCCTTCGTCTGCCGGGTATGGCTTGGGATGCTTTTCAGAGACTGGTCGTGCACATCTATGTACCCTTGTTTTACAGGTCTGGGGGAGAGTTGGAGAGTTAGCTCAGAATTTCCTTTCATTTCTGCTACCAAAGACGCATTTACTTGCATTAACAAACTCTTAGTTTAAAAATGTAATTTCTGCTGGGCTCGGTGGCTCAGCCTGTAATCCCGCGCTTATGGGAGGCTGAGGTGAGTGGATTGCCTGAGCCCGCAGGTTCGAGACCCGCCTGGGCAACTTGGCGAGACCTCATCTCTACAATAAATTAAAAAAAAAATCAGCCTGGTGTGGTAGCACGTGCCTGTAATTCCAGCTACTCGGAAGGTTGAGGCAGGAGGATTGTCAGAGCCCAGCAGGTCAAGGCTGCGGTGGCCGGGAGCGGCTACTGCACTCCAGTCTGGGCGACAGATTGAGACTCTGACTCAGAAAAAAAAAATGTAATTTATTTTGGCATGCATTAAGCCTCCAATCATCACGCTTCATCGTAAGTCGCTTCTGGAATTTGTTTAAGTGTTGGAATCCCTAGTGGAAACCAGACACCCCACAGGAAATCAAATTGTGGTTGAGCATTCCCAATCCCAGAACTAGGCACTTTGTGGCGGGAATCATCTCAGGCAAGGAGAGTGTGGCCGAGGGAGTCTGGGTAGCACTGTGGCTTCTGAGCGAAGGGGTCTCTTTGGATGGAGCCTAGGATAAAATGTCCCGTGGTCCTTGGGGACATGTGGCAGGTTGTGTTTCCCGAAGACGGCCACCACAGTGTGTCGTTTCTCACAGGCTCTTTTTGTAGTGTGATGTTGACCCTAGCCTTGTGAGAGTGGGATCTGGGTTCCCACCTCTGATTTGGGTAAGCTCACGGCAGAGTTGATGCCCTGTGGCTTCTGAGTCTAAGTCATAGAAAGGGCATGACTTCTGTCTGGTTGTCTTGAGGTTCTTGCTTCTGGCAGCCAGCTGCCCTGTGGTGAGGGGTCCTGGGTGGCGTGTTGAGAGACCAGCGTGGAGGGGTCCTCTTGAGTGGTCTTCAGCCTCGAGGAGCTTCCAGCTAGTGACAGTTGGTGCCACCTGGCTGGCCCTGTGAGTGAGCCATGCCCAGCAGATGCTGTGGTGAGAAGACTCGAGGCTTCCCCTCGAGCTCTGACCAAAGAGCCACTCAGCAAGATGACTGGCTGCTGTTGCTCAAGGCAGCGAGGCTGAGGCGGTTTGCGACGCAGCAGTGGTGACTGGGGACAGCGCAGAGAGTCGGGAAGCAGCCTGGAGCCGGGGCCTCCTGTGGCACGATGGCAGCGTTCATTTGCTTTACTTCCAAAGGTCCAGTAGACGCCGTGAGAGAGGTGGCCTGTGCCAGGGCAGCAGTCTGGCACTCGACTGGCTGGTGCCTTTGATGGCTAGATCCCGGCACCTGGACCTCAGCGGAGACCCTCCCGCCAGCAACTCTTCCGTGTGTCCTGGGACTCTTCCTCTGAGGCAGGATCCTTGACAGAGAGAGACAGGACACCGAGGCTTCTTTGCCAGGAAGCAGCGTCCATTTGTGCCGGCACGGGCCCAGCGGATTCACGTCCAAAGGCTGAGCCCCGAATGCAGCGGGGCTTTGCCTTATATTGCATTTTAGCCCTTTTGTCTCCCTTCTATGGCAACCTGCATTTTTGACTGGGTGTTTTATGCCACACTGGGTCACTGGGTCACTCACGCGCACTCAGACATTGACTGCGGCTTGTCCCTTTCTCACTAGCACATTCTTTTTCTATTCCGGGAAGACCCTCATCTCTTATGTGTTGGAAAGGCCCCTGCCTGCCCCTGTGCCATTCCCCCCTCATGTGCTCAGGGCGTTTGAGGGCCGAAGAGCTTCCTCTTGGTTTAAGAACTGGTATTTCCATGACATCGTTGCATGTGCTGTCACCTTTTTCCTTTCGACCACGCCTCAGCGAGGTGGGAGGCAGTCCTGATGACGAAGAGGGCTAGACAGGGCAGAATTAGACACATTCCCCAAACTGTGAGTATAACAACCGTGAGGGTTTTAAATTCCCCCCAAATTGAGAGCCATCCCCCAAACAGTTTCCCGGGGTCCCAGCCTCTCCAGATCTGGACTGGGATATGAGCAATTTTTCTTATCCAGTAATTTTTTTTTTAAATGACCTTTCCCTCGTCATCTATTTGTAAGCAGCAGTTGCTTAGGTTAAATTTTTCCTTTAGAAGCAAGCAAGTAGCTAAGGTCAGGCAATTTTGGTAAGTAGCACTGCACATCTTGGTCTGCCGTTTGGCCGGTATGTTAAGGGCTTTGCAGTTTCATTAGTTATAATTTCAACGACTGCCTGTAATTGAATTACGTGGCTTAGCATGTAAATGGGGTTTCATATCCCCAAGACCTATTTTCTGCCCAGGTAGCTGGGCCATAGTATTGGATAATACGTTCGGGGGGCCACTTATCATTTTTCCAGTTGACAATTTAGAAGGCACGCCGTTTTCTTGGGGTGTCCCAATTCTCGTATACTTGGACTTCCAAGTGTTCCCCTCTGGCAAGTGGGAGCAGGAAGGAGGAGGGTCGGATAGACCTAACACACAAGACCCCGACCGGTTTGGGGAAGTACGACATTGTCCTCCTAGCATGACAGAGACTCCCTGCTTTTCCGCTAGCATCATGTCTAAGGCCATATGATGTTTTTATGTCATTCTACCGGTAGCATTCAATTGTTCAGCAATGTTATAGCATCTCTAGTGTGGTTAATAAATTTTTGTTGATTATATGTATAATTGATCCAGTTTACATTCTTATTTATAGTGACCCACCAATAGAGAGATCTAAATCCAGCAGCTATTTGATTTCGAGCTTTGAATTTATTAGGGACTTCCCTGGGGACTCCTATAGCACCTAGATACACATTAAAGTCAAATGAGCCGGGTACTGGTGGTCCAGGTAGTGATCGTCTGCCTCTTTTAGTAGTTATTGGTGGGTTTTGAAATGCAGGGTGGGTGGAATAGCCAGCCAAACCAAAGCACAGGTTCCCCCATCCATTTGGATGGCAACGGGGCTCACATTGTCCTGCCCCCTTCACGGTACCACTGAACATCCACTTGAGGGGTGTTTAAGTTCGAGTAGTTGCCCTCAGTTGACCCAGAGACATCAAGGCCACGGGCACAGGTTTCACAGGAGCAGTGAAATCATCCCCCTGTCTGGAGAGACAAGAGGAGTGATTCACCTCACCTGTGGAGAAGGAAGGATGCACCTTCGAATCTGACGTCTATACAGGCGGGTAGAGCAGGGAGAGACTGGCAAGTCTCGTTCCCCCATGTGTCCTTATCTTGATGTAGAGCCAACAGGCGACTTATTCCTTTGGGGTCTGTGTTCCGGGTAATAGGGAATGGGACTCTTTGAGCCTGTGGCCCACGTGTGGCACAAGCATGACAATCACTTTTGTTAAGGCTTGTTACTTATGTTTTATCCATTCAACCCAGGCATTTGTGTCCCCACATCCTGTCTTAATCTCCAAAGTTCGTTTTACGTCTCTTACTTTCATAATCATTACCTTGCCAGGATCATTCTTGGGGTTAGTTCTGTTTAGTTCCCGAAGCTGTAAAGGGTTTGGATTAGGGGTTAGGGTAGTACTGATGGACGGTGAGGATGCTGGAGGCGTTGCAGTTAATTTTCTCCAAAATTCACCTAGAGGGTCCTGTCCAGATATGGCTGGTCCTAACCCGTATTTCCGAGGTATCACAGGATCTCAGTCAATGAGTTGAGGTTGGGTTATTGTTAATGACAGCAGGTTACATGATAAATGTTGATAACTAGGCAGAGTAGCCCCTCTTATAAACTGAATTTATTTTTGAGTTTTTTTCCTTTTTCTCTCTTTCTTTCTTTTTTACTGGAGCTGTCCATGTTTTAAATTGAGTGGTTCAAAAGACACCAGACCAGTCCCTGCATGGGTTATTTGGAGTGAGGAAATCAGTGCCACTTTTAACACAAGGGAAGCCCTCCCCCTGCCCCCATATTCTGTTTTGATACGTTTTGAACCATCTTCAGCAGTGGTGTCAGGACAAAGGTATGTGCCAGCCACAGATCATTTTCTTTGGTCATGAAGACTTCCTCATGATGGGACAGAACAGGAATCAAATTTAATAGTTACTGGGAAGTTAGTTTTAGCGATGTTGATAATAAACCATCCTTTGCTTTTGTTTGTTACTATGGTTAGATTTAGTGATACCTTTAAGGTAAACAAAGGTTCCATGGTTGCTCAGGATTGAAAAGACCCTTGCAAATATGGTTAACAATAAAAGCAATAAACATACATATGATAAGAAATGCAATTGGCAGTGCTGTGAGAAAAGGTACAGAGGGACACTTAGGTTTTCTTGAATTTTAGTTTCAGTGGTGCAGTACGAGAGACTTCCCATTTAATGGGAGTGTTCTCTGGTACTGTAACTTTCTTTGGTGGTTTTTTTAATGTGATGTGGGTATGATGCGTCCACCCTTCTTCAGCAGTCCATGTGGCCGTCTCAGTTGCCAGAAGCTCCTGACAGGGTCCTTCCCAGCTTGGCTGGAGCTTAGTCTCCTTCCAGGCCTTGATCAGCACCCAGTCTCTGGGTTGGAACTGGTGAGCTGTAAACTCAAGAGGAGGACTTTGAGCAAGGAGCCCTTTCAATCTAAGAGAGGATAAGGTAGAGGAAATAGCCAAAATATATTCTTTTAAAATGGTTTTTCTAAGGAAGGGAGGACTAGGCCAGGAGTGGTAATTAAGCCTTGCTTTAAGGTTTTTTTTTGTTTTTTTTTTTTTGATAATTTTCTTTTCGGTCCACTTAAGAAGGTTTGGGGCCTCTTTTGATAGTTTAGAATATAAGCCTCCAGTTTTAGTTTCATAATATTTAATCCGCAATTTACACTATCTTATCAAGCCCCCCAAACTTTTTAAGTTTCCTTTGGATTAAAATTTTCCGTCCCGTTCCCCGTAGGGTTGCTTCTTTCTCTAGGTCACCCTCTCTGGCTTTTGGAGCCCTTCCACGGGGACCTCCCATTCCTTTGTTTCTGAACCACATTTTTGACCGTGCTTATCCTACCTCGAGCTTTCTGCCTCTTTTTTCCCTCTGTGTCCCACACACTTTCTGTGCTCTCCTCAATAGCTCTTTAACAGGCCTTCCCTCTCATCCCTCAAGCTTTTGTGACTTTTTAGCAACGTTGGGCCAGCTTCTAGTAACAAGGTTTACTTTTAACCATTTTTGTCCTGCAAGGTTTTCTGGATCTAACCCAGAATATTTTTTCATCTGGTCCCTGAGTCGTCATAAAAACCGCTGTGGGAGTCTTCTCCCTTTTTTTGCTGAATGACAAGCCTTAGAAGCATTTTGAAACCTTGGGGCAGACTTCCGAAAGCCCTGAACCATGGTTCCCTCCAGTCTTGGATCCTTCCCCTGCCTCCTGGGCTACCCTTGTCCCACCTAGGGTCAGGATTCCGATGCTTCTGTTCAGCAGGCTGTTGTTGGGGCTGAACGTTGATCCCAGGTGGACAGAGCCGCTTGCCGAGGCATTCCTCTTTCTTCCCCAGTAAGCAAAAAATACTCGTGGCTGACATCAGTTTTACCCAAGCATATATGTGAGGCTTAAGGAATTGATTAACTCGGCCAGCCAACTCTAGTGGGTCCTCTAGGAGTGATTTCATTTCTTTCTTCAAATGTCTTGCCGGGCTCGGTGGCTCAGCCTGTAATCCCGCGCCTTTGGGAGGTTGAGGTGAGTGGATTGCCTGAGCCCGCGGGTTCGAGACCCACCTGGGCAACTTGGCGAGACCTCGTCTCTACAATAAGTAAAAAATTAGCCGGGCATGGTCGCGCGCGCCTGTAATTCCAGCTACTTGGAAGGCTGAGTCAGAAGGATGGCCGGAGCCCAGCAGGTCGAGGCTGCGGTGGCCGGGAGCGGCCACTGCACTCCAATCTGGGCGACAGCAAGACTCCAACTCACAAAAAAAAAAAAAAAAAAAAGTCTTACTTCTGTCCTGGTGAGTGGAGCCAATTTCTCCTTGCCCCAGTGGGACTTCCCTTAAGGGGAATAGTTTTGGCTTTTTGCCTGAATCCTCAGGAGGAAAGGGAAACCTTTTAATATCTTCCTGGCATTGTTCCAATTCCCTTTTCAAGTTAGGACAGACATGTCGGGAGCTTGGGGGTTTTGACTCCCGAATTCCTGATGGCTCCTTGTTCCTGCCCATTCTCCCCCCGTACATCCTGGTCTTCTTGAGGATGATAAGGCGGGGGAATACAGAAAAGGGGATCTCAAGGCTTTTCCCTTTTCTCTGGGGGCTCCGATTTTTTTCTTTTTCTTTTCTTTTCACATTCCCCATTTTAAGGGGGAACATGGGAAGGGCCTGCAGGAGCCAGCAAAGGCATAGTCTTTTTCCTCAGATGAAACAGAGGACTCATTATTTTTATAAATTATTAAAGTTTGACAAAGTCAATCTTTATTGAACCAAACTCCAGTCAAAAGACTGAGGGCTGACATATAGTTTTTTGTCCAGATAAAACAACAAAATTCCGTCATTCTCTTTTTTCCCTTCTTAGTTCTGGAACAATTTTCCCAACCTTCCAACATTCGTCCCAGCAGACTATATCTAGACCTAGGCTGTTTATTATCCATTCTTCGTTACTGAGTTAATCTGTGCACTTCTGGAGTTTTTCAAAAGGGTGCTCAATCTCCCGTAATGGAGATTTCTTGCAGACCTTAAGACTCCGGGCCCTCCCTGAAAGGCCTAACCCCCTCACTGGAGGTTTCTTGCAGATTTCGGAATTTCTCCCGACTCTGCTATTGCCCTAAGCCATATGAGGTTCCCATGGATCCGTGGATTGGGACTTTACTCTCACCTTGTCACTAGGTAGCATCTCAATCACTTGCATTCCCACTGCCCGACACCTTACAGTTAAGGTTTTGTCCCGCTGTGGGACTACTCGGGCAACTGTGGGAGGTGATCAGACTCCCCTTCTGCCTCTCAAGGGCAGGCTTTGCCCAATCAAACCCAGGTTCTTACCAGTCTGACGGGCGGTGCTCCTTGGCTGGTTCCTGGGCCTCACCGGGTTCCTTTGTGCTCCCGGGGCCTTCCCCCAGCATGCCGGGAAGGCTGGTCCCCTACGGATGGGTCGGTCCACTGGTGCCAGGTGGGGAGTGTTCCAGGGGAGTGGGTCACACCCTGGTGACGAGGGAGGTGAAAACACCGTCTCTGCCTCCTAATTTCCTGGCCAGTGAACCAGAGATGTGGCAGGATCCTTTAGAGAGAGAGATGAGACACTGAGGTTTTTGTTTGTTTGTTTTTTGCCAGGACGCAGCGTTTATTTGTGCCATCATGGGCCCAGCGGATTCACGTCCAAAGGCTGAGCCCCGAATGCAGTGGGGCGTTGCCTTATTTTACATTTTAGCCCCTTTGTCTCCCTTCTATGGCAACCTGCATCTTCGACTGGGTGTTTTATGGTATAGGGTTGTCGCTGGGTCACTCATGCGCACTGAGACATTGACTACGCCACGTCACCTTCTCGCTAACACATTCTCTTTCTCTTTGGGGAAGGCCCTCATCTCTTTGTGGCAGAAGGGCCCCTGCCTGCCCCTCCTCACCTCCTCCCCCCGACTTTGCCTCCTTCCCGGGACCCACCCACACCTCGGCCCCAGCCCTGGCCTGTCATCTGGCCGATGTCATCCCGTGGTCACTCACATGAGCCTGCTCCAAGCTCCCCGGCCCGATCTCAGGGCTCTTCCCCACCCGCTCACACGGCAACTGGACAGCAGCCATGGCTCTTACTCGACGGAAGTCAGCCACGGGCTGGGCTGGGCAGCCCAGCAGGCCAGTGCACAGGGCACCTGATCCTGCTGGCCTGACTCTTCCCTCGAGGCAGAGTTAGCAGAAGGACGGCGACACGGGGAAGTTCTGGCTCCGTCCTCAAGGGATGGCGGACACGGGCCTGCTGTGGCTGGCGTCTTGCGACGTGAGGCTCTGCTGAGAATGGAGGGCGCTGGCAGCCGGGCGGGTCAGCGCGTCGGCCTGTCTGGAGGGCGAGCACCGCTCACTGGATGCGGGAAGATGGAGCAGAGTGCGGCACATGAGTTTCAGGTGCTAGGTCCGCGTCAGCGGCCCGAGGTGAGGGCCCATGACCGGGAGGCGGGGAGAGGGTGTGGAGGGAGGAGGGGCTGAGAGCCTTCGGCCTGGGCCTCCTCATACGCGGCCTCAGCCGCTCGTGTTTGAAGCTGTCACCACACGAGAAGGAGAGGTTAAGGATGTTAATTTATTTATGTCAAAACTTCAAACATGTCACCAATTTTAAACTTCTGTTTCGGTGTTTCTTCATTTAAAAAAATATTCTGGAAGTTTGCAAATAGTTATAAAGGATCGGGGCCTTCTCTGATGCCCGAAAGACCCAAGGACACCGCGAAAGGACGTGGGAGCATGAGAGCGCTCAGTGTCCGTGGTCAGCCGAGGGCAGAGTGCGGGTGTGACGGGGGTACAGCAGGGGCCAGTGGCGTGACCCAGGCAAAGCCCGCTGGCGAGCTCGGACTCTGTCTTCTGGAGCGTGAGAACCTGCTCGAGGCGGTCACGCCAGTGGCTGGTGTGTCGGCCAGCTTTGCTGCAATAATGAAGAGCCCCGGGCATCTCGGCACTTCTTCCCTCTGCTGCTTCTTAGCATGTGGGCCTCTGCTCCGAGTTGCTGCAGGGTTTTCCCAGCCCCTGGACCCAGGCTGGGCCCAATCTGAGTGGGCCAGTCTAGTGCGGAGGGAGGGGGCCGGGGCTGAGCAGAGCCAGTGCCTGCACCTAGCCCTTCCACACCGTCGTGACGTGCTTCCCG